>BQMZ01000385.1:0-288676 GCA_036984285.1 Chlamydomonas sp. KOR1 | reverse complement strand
CGCAACAGGCGCCCGTCGCAGGCCCCATACCAGGGCAGGGGAGGCACAGAAGCGCATAACCCTCGCCAATAGCCTGGAATGTAACACAGAATGCCAATTGCAGGACAGTTCAGGCAAGTAAGCCTGCATCCAATACCACAGCGCGAATGTTCCACTTTGCTCCACCTTCTAACTCGCCCGACCGCCACATGCTGGTCAACCCAACTTCACCCAACAACGTCTGGCCTCAAGATTAATCCCACGGCAGGATCCCTGCAGCACTGCAGCATACAGCGGGCAATATTTGGCGACATAGCAAGGACAACCTCGCTATGCTGTACATTTGCAACAGGGAATGCTGGTACAGCCCTGAGACACACTGCGCCGCCGCCTGTGTTCCCCTGGTCCGCTCCTCGCCGCCTACCACACTCATGCCGTACACGCCCCTCCATTCCGGAACGCAAACAAGAACTTCACACCAAATGTAACAAGTCGTCATCGCAAGTACTCTTCGCTGCCCCTGCTATGCGGCGACCGCCGCCCATGGCCGAAACGCCAGGTGCCCCCTTGGTCGACAGGACTGTTGCACCTGCCACCCTGTCGCCCGTGCTACCCTGGCTGCCCACGAAACTGCCGCCCGTGTTACCTGTGTTAGCCCCCTGTTGCGGTTGCTGCTGTCGCCCTTGCTACACCGCTACTGCGGCCCCTGTTGCCCCTGCTGCTGCGACCCCTGCTGCCCCTGCTGCTGCTGCTGCTCCTGCTGTGCGTGTGCCGCCCCCGGCTCAACGTTGAGCCGCACGCCCATCATCTTGGCCAGCTGACCCAGGGCCGCCTGCGGCACGGCGACGCAGAAGGCAGAAGCGGTAAGTGACCCTCGACCAGCCCTGTCCGTAAAGCTTAACCGGGAAGGCCGCAAGGGTCCGAGGAGGAACTGAGATTACTGTCGGCACACATGCCGGTGATCAAGGCCGGGCGCACAACGCATAGTGCCGGTACCACCAAGAGCGGCGTCAGTCAGTACCTTCCGAGGCAGGACGGCGCCTGCACACAAAGTTGGACACTAACACCACAACCAACGCCCCACACCCGCCCATTACCCCCACCTGCAGCTGGTCCGTTGACAGCTCCTCTGGTCGCACCACCGCGCCACCCTCCGCCTCCGCCGCCCCCGCTGCCGCCGCAGAAGCCTCCCCTGCTGCCCCCTGCCGACCAGCTGCCTCCACCGCCATCGCGTTGGCCCACCTGTAGGGTCGGGACTTGCCTGAGATACTACAAGCAGCCAATTTGCACCCTGGGCTTATATGCCGTGGGCAAACTAAGCAAGGCATCACCTGAGGCAGATACATTTACGCCAACGTATGCTACCTCCACATTTGAAGGTTATGCCAAGCTGCAAACCCTGCGCACCTGCCGCCCTGCTTGCCGTACTCCGCATCGAACGCAGCCCGCGCATCGTCCTCGCGGCGCAGCAGCCCCGCCAGCTTCCCGCCGGCTTCCTGCAGCTCCGGCCCCAGCGGCGGCAGCTGCACCCCCGCGTCCAGCCAGCGCAGCAGCGAGTCGCTGTCGTACCACGGCCGTACAATCACGTCGGCGAGGGCGTACTCGCGCTGTACGGCAGCACGTGGGGTACAGGGGACACGGTTGCGGTTAGCTTGGGAGTCACGCGGCCGCCGGTGCTGGGTGCTGAGTGCGGTCCAGGACGGCCTGGGCTGAGGGCCGCGTCGATGCACGCTGGTGGAAATGCACCGAACTGTGACTGCCAGAGACGAGCGTCGCAGCAATGCCACAACGCCTGCCCCGTCCCAGCCCCAAACGTGCATGCCCGCACTGCTCCTCCATCGCAACAAACGCAACTCCCGCCTCGCAAACCGTTGACGGCCGCCTTTTCCCAAACTCCACACAAACCAACATCCCTGCCATCCTGACACGGTCACCAACCACCCAACCGTCACCCCTTTCGCGACGGCCCTCTCCCTCGCCCCTGCCGTACCTGTCTCCGGCCCTTGCCCTGCGTCACGCGCTGTGCTCGGTCCCCGCTGGGCACCAGCTCCACCTTGAGCACGTGCACGCCACCGCCCGGCTGCTGCTGTAGCTGCTGCTTTGAGGACGGCAGCGGCGTCAGCCGGGCTGGCTGGCTAATGACGCTCTGGGAGCTCCCTGTGAGGACGCACAAGGCCAAGATGGGTTCAGGAGGCCAGGACAGTGTGCATTGGACGAGTGCCACACGTGCGTGCGCACTGTGCCCCAAAGGACGCGCTTGACGGCCTCCCAAAGCAAAGATTCACCAGTACCAGACACAAGCACTGACACTGCTGCAACGCTGTCCCCAACCGCAGCCGCAGTCCCTCCCCTCACCCCCACCCCCACCCTCACCCCCCACCCCCACTCACCCCCACCCCCACCCCCACCTCTCACCCTCACCCTCACCCTCACCCTCACCCTCACCCTCACCCTCACCCTCACCCTCACCCTCACCCCCACCCTCACCCGGCGTCGCTTTCCCTGCCGCGATGCGCTCCGCCGTCAGCCCCGCCAGGTGCTTCCCCAGCGCCTCCGCCGCCCCCCGACCCCGCAGCTCCGCCGCTGCCGCCAGCGGCAGCTCGCTGTACGTCGTCGTACCCGCCGGGTTGACGGGCGAGCAGCCCAGGACCGACACGGCTGGCGGCGCAGCCGCCGCCGTCACCTCGGTCGCCACAACCAGCTGAAATTGCGGTCGCGGACACGGTACGACAGCCGTCGGTTCCGGAGCCTTCGGCGGCGGGAGTACCTTGGAAAGTACGGCAGCGATGCCTGACGGGGCAGGGGGGTTGAGGTCGGGGGTGAGGATGGCGGCGTCGGTGCCTGTCACGTCCATCCACATGCGGCTCCGGAGCTGCTCCTCCAGGAGGCGGCACAGCTCCACTGTCGTACGGAGATCCTCGCCTGTCGTAATGGTTCTTGCGAGCGCGGGCTGTGCGGCGTCTGTTAGAGTGGAGGGGGTCGCCTCTGCTGAAGCGGTGGTGGCGGCGGGGGGCTTGGAAGCGGCTGCTGCGGTGGACTCGGCTGCGGGTTGGGCGCGTGCCGATGCCGGGAGGGGCGTGCCAGCTGGCCTGGCGGCGCCACCGTAGGGCTGGGCCGCCACTGTCGCCGGCGGGGTTTGAAGTGGGAACCTTAACCCCCTGGCGGCGCTGCCCAGGCCGTCAGCGGCGGCGTTGAGGTGGCCCGCCTTGACGGCCGCCGCCAGCGGTACGGCAAGCAACGCCAGAAGCCCCACCAGCCCCGCCGCCGAGTTGGCAGCGCCGCGCGCCGCCGACAGCAGCCGCTCCAGCGGGCTCAGCGTGGGCACGACAAGCGGCGGCGGCTGTACGTTGTACAGGTGCGGCAGCTGCCGTACAACCTCCGTGAAGATGTTGATGAGGGACAGCAGCTGCGCCTGCGTCAGCCGGATGGGCGCGCACCAGACAACCGGCGGCGCCGTACCGGATGCCGTACCGCCGCCTGCTGCTGTCCCTCGGCTGCTGCGTCCCGCAGCCCCTGGCGCGATGACTGACCGCGCCACGGGCACTGGTGTCGTCGACCCGCCCGCCGCCTTGCCCTTGCCGCCGCCACCGCCGCCTGCAGCCGCGGGCGCCGGCGCGGTGGTCAGGGTCGCACAGCCCTGCGCCCAGCGGATCTCATAGCAGCTGGCCTCCAGAGCCTCCGGCAGCACCGCCGCGCCGGAACCTGCCGCGCCACCGGCCCCGGAACCCGCCGCTGACGTCACCGTCGCCGAGCTGCCGCCCAGCTGCTGCCGCTGGTCCGCCGCCGCCGCCGCCACCCTGCTGCCCACCGCACTACTGACGGGGCTGTACCGGATCTGTAGCGCCGAGGAAGCTGCCGGAAGCCACTCCCCAGGCGGCGCCACCGCCGCCGCCGCCTGTCTGGATGCGCTGTCGACACCTCCACCGCTGCCGCCACTTAGCGCCGCCGCCAGGTCCGCACCGCCGCCGCCAGCGTCGCCCACGTGTCGCGGCAGCAGCTCCAGCAGCACCATCAGCAGCTGCTGCAGCTCCGCCGGCGGCACGAAGACCTGCAGCTCCGTGGTTTCGGAGCCGCTCCCGCTCCCGCCGCCGCTGCCCTTGTCCTTCTTCTCCGCCGCCACCGCCGCTCCCGTCGCAGCACCGCTGCTGCTGCTGCTGCTGTCGGCGCTGTTATCCCCCATGCCGGCGGGCAGGGGCAGGTCGTCGAAGTCCAGGCTGCTCATGGACGTCAGGTTGGCCATGTCCTCAACGGGCTCCTCGCCGCCCTGCTGCGCCAGCGCCAGCAGCCCGCCATCCGGCACCTGCCAGCCCGCTAACTGGAGCGACACAACTGCCGTACGGCAGGTGGGCGGCATGCTTACGTACCGGTCCCACAGGCGGTACGCGTCGCGCCAGTACTCCCACTCGCCCAGCTTGGACATCTGTCGCAGGTCGCGGTGTTGCGGATGGGACAGGGAGCATTCAGGTGGGTGGCAGTCGCGGGAACAGTCAACCAGCAAGAGGCTAGCTTGATAGCAAAAACCTAGCGTGTGCACCATCCATCCCCAAACGGTGCTTCCCTTCCAACAGCACCGGGCACCACACGATGATCCCCTGGCACCATAGCACCTGACGTTGTTCTCTGTCGCTCTGCACAGCGTCTTCAAGGCTCCCACAAGCTGCCCCCCGCCCACCTGCTTGAGCGCCAGCGGGTGCACCACCCCCAGCAGCTCGCCGCCACGCCGCCACGCCAGGGCCCGCAGCCCCGCCAGCTCCCGGCAGCAGCCCACCTCCAGCTTGGTGCGCCGGGTGACCTGCAGGGTGAGGCGGGTAAGGCGCGGGAGGTACAGGTGCTTAGATTCCCTAAGACTGCCTCGATCTTCGACTACCGTACAATGCACATGTGTGCCATGCATTTGAGTGAACGCCCCGCGTGTGCCTGAGGCGGGCCCGGCAATGTGTCCCGGCGAGCGGGGAGGCAAAGTGGCTGTTCCTGCTCCAGCAAATACATGCAATCAGGACAGTCTGCTGCCCTGGAAGGGTCACTGTAGTGCAGCCTGCAGAAGCCGGTTCACGGCACGCAGCGCAAGCATGGTGTGCCGCGTGCACCGTGCTTTGGGGCTCTGCGTCGTAACTCTGAAGCCTCAAGCGTTAAGCCACACCCGCCCACCTGCAGGGGGTTCACCGAGCGCAGCGAAACCGTGTGGTTGCAACGCGGCTGGTAGAAGCCGCTGGGCAGCCCCTCCTCGCTCGCCACCTTGTGCTGGGGCTGATGTGGTGGCTGCTGCTGCTGCTGCTGCTGCTGCTGCTGTGTTGGCTGCTGGGAGGGGCTGGGCTGCCAGTGTCCCTGCGCCGCCACCTGGCCCCACAGGCAGCTGGTCAGGTGGTCCATGAGGGCGGTGCGGTGGAGGCGGGCGAAGGCGGACATGGCGGCTGCGGGAAGGGCGTTCGGACAGGTAGCAAAGTTGCGTTACTTGGCGCAAAATGTGAAGATCGCAACCGTGCACTGCAGTCATGTGCGCGAGCACCGAGGCCCCACGAGGTGACAGTCCGGCTTGCATGGCCACGACCGATTATGGATACCGTAAGCGGTGTGGGTGGGGGAGCAGATGCAGGCCGGCAAACAGGTGCACGTGGCGGCTGCGGGGCGGGAACAGGGTGCGAGCAACGCACAGCTGCAGCGGCAGTGGCAGTGGCAGCAGCTTACGTGAACGCGTTCGGCACGCCCACCTGCCGGCACCTGCGTGCTCAAGCGCCCCATCCACTCCGCCATGGCCCCGTCCAGCGCCACGAACTCCATGCGGTCCACCCCGCCGTACGACGAACAACCGCTAGACCCGCTGTACCTGCGTACGGCAATGAAGTGTACCGCATGTTTTTCCTGGAACGTACGTTGGCGCTAGTGTTTTCGATATCTGTATGCCACGTTTACTGGGTCGGCTGAGTCATGCGCGCAATGAAGGGGCGCCGGCGTGCCGCGCGCTGCCGTGGCATGATGGCACACACCGCACAGCAACACGAAGAACCAGCGCCACACTTCTTGTTGCTTGCTGGCTGCATTGCGTAGCAAGCGCAATCCTCGCCTGTCCACTCAGCACAGCGCGGGGCAAGGCGGCCACGAGCAAAAGAACAATACTGGAAGTACCCTGCCCCACTGTACCGCAGTGTCCCTAGTGCCCCCTGGCTGCCAACCCCCTTGACACACCCTAGCCAGTGCTTCGCCGCAGCGTAACGCCTTTTTACTTGCTTTCTTCATCCGCCGTGCCGCCTGGTGCTATCCCAGACGGGCACCCAGCGGACAGAAACACTATCCCTTTCCCGCTCCGCACCCACCTGTACATCGCTGCCCCCGGTAGCGGACGGAATGACGCCACGCCGCACCGCCCGGGCGCCAGCCCCCGCGCGCCCGCCCGACCTGCCGGCGCCGCCGCCGCCTCCCGCCGCGCCTGCTCGTCCATCCACGGCAGCGGCACGGCGGCCAACTGCCCGCTGTACAACCCCTCGTTGACAGTTTTGGCGGTTGTGTCGGAGGAGGGGGCGGGCGCGGGGGGCGCTGCCTCGGCTGGGAACCACATGGACTTGATGCTGCGGGAGGCGTGAGGGCCGGTTCGTCACAGTTGTGATGCTTACATGACCATATGCATGAAGAGTGTTGTGTGTGTCCTTTCTGCTGGCTGGGTTCGTCTCTTCACCATCATGGGACGCTCTTGCTAATGGTGTGACGTCCTTTTACTCGGTTTGTATCCAGGTGGGTCGCGAGTGCTGCGTTTTTTCGTGGATCGGGAGCACGCATGCCAGGACTAGCCTGCCGCTCCTCTTTACACCTCACTCCCCTTACTTCCTATCACGACTTCTATACACACACTATCAGCGATTCCCAGCTTTACAGCTTTACACGCCGGCGCAGCCGACATGCAGCAGCGGAGGCCCATCGACTCCTCTTCCGCGGCGGTCTGGTAATGGGTTGGGCTGGGTTAGTTCAATTTGTATGCCTCATCATCGACCTCGGCGATTGGTGGACTTCGTATGTCGTCCTACCGCCTTCCCCCCCCCCCCCCCTGCCCACCTGCGCGCCTGCTCCTTCCGCTCCCGCCGGGCCTGCTTCTGCCGCCGCAGCTCCGCCTGGGGCAGTGCGGCAGGTGCGGCACGCAAATTGAACCAGCCTAATCCAAAGGCACGCACGCATCAATACCTCCGTGGTGAACCACCCAAGGTGTTGAAAACCGTTGCACCATACGGTCATCCGCGAAGCCGCACACCCGGCACACAGAACTTCGGCCATCAATCAGCTGCAGTGCGGAAAGCGGCCTGCAGCTGCGCCGCCTCCCTCATCCCGTCCCTGCCGCCTACTTTGCTTCCTTGCATTGTGACAAAGCACCTCTCAACAGCTGCCTCAGTCAGTCATGTGAAGCAACGTCCACTCCCCACCTGCAGCTGCGCCGCCTCCCTCATGTGCGTTGCCCGGAAGCGGCCCAGGGCGACGGTGCGCACCACGCTGGCCCGCAGCAGGCCCAGGCCGCGGTCCAGCGCCGGAACCAGGTCGTCGCGCCCGTGGTACGACGGCTGTACGGCATAGCACGCATGGCGAAGGCAGGCAGGCGTGGCGGCAGGTCACGGTACACGGAGGGAGGGGGTGGAGATCGAAGTCGGGGTAGTGTGTACTGCTGTCACCGCTGGATGGGTGGTAGCTTCCCAGACGCGACCCACACGCGCCGCTGAGCCCCCAGCGCCAGCGCCTCCCCCCGTCCTTGGAGCACACCACACCATCCATCAGCTGCTTGCCACAGCCCCCGTTCACCTGCGTCCCCGGCTGAGCTCTAACCGTAGCCAACCCACACCCACCAGCGCCAGCACCTCCCTCCGCGTTGCTGCCAGCACGTCGTCCAGCTGCGCCACCAGCTGCTCGGGGGGTGTCAGCAGCACCGCCAGGGACAGCAGCGCGGGGCCGTCCAGGGCCTCCGTGTTGGGGGTCAGGGCGGTCACCCCGCGGCAGCTGCGGACCTGGGGGCGTGTGTAATAGGGCCGCGACGGTGCTGTGGGTGCAAGGCAGCAGCGGGCTGCAGACCAAGGCCGCCACGTGGGGCCCAGGACACCGGGAGCTGCGTGTGTGTGAGGACCGAGTTGGTGGTTGCCGTGTGCGAGGAAACGGCGTGGGCAGTACCTGTACGGGTCACAGCGGGCGCACACAGGTACCCGGATGCTGCTATACGTGCGTCCTCACCCACGCTATGCCGCTATGCGCATCGTGCAAACATCCCACCCACCCGCTCCATGACCTCCCCCTGCAAGCACCCCGGCGGCCCGAAGTTCACTAGTGCCCGGGTGCTCCTCCGCGTGTACTAGGTGTGGATTAGGGTGCCTGCACAACCACGTGATGGGCACCCACCCGCTCCATGACCTCCGCCGGCAGGTACCCAGGCCGCAGCCGTTCCACGTCATCCACCAGCCGCCCCAGCAGCGTGGAGCGGGCCACCAGCCACTCCTGGCGTGGGTTCAATGCAAGGAAAGAAATGGTGGTCCACACGCACCCTCACTTCGGAGCGCGGGATCTGAACCTCATCCGCCAGTCCTGCTTGCCCGCCTGCTATTGGGTGGGCGCCCGCAGGCTTCCCACTTCTGCTTGGATCCCATCAGAGGCCCTCAGCTTGCCCGCAGCTACACGTGTACTCGGCCGGGCGCGCCGCCAGTACCACCACGCGCCCGTGCCTCCGGCACTGGCAACACACTCCCCTGGGCAATGCACACTGGAGCTTATACACAGCCTATGTGAACGGAGGGCGCCCCACCTGGTAGGCCGCCAGTACCGCCATGCGCCTCGCCTCCACGCGGCCATTGCCTGCAGCACAGCCGTTGGGTGAGTGAGAGGAGGAGGCGTGCACGTGTGTGCGGGGCAGGGGCACGGAGGGTCGCGTTGCCGGTAGGGTTGGGGAAGGGCCATGACCGTAGCCCCCTGAGCCCGCGGCAGGCGGCAGCAGGCACACACGAAGACACGTAACAAACACCCATCACCATGAGGGCTCAAGGCAGCTGGGCTGCGCCGGAGGTGCATTTGTCCCGCAGGTGGCCTCAGGCGGGCACCTCTTGAAAGCTACACAACAACGCACGCGTCCCATGGCAGCCGGCCCCACCCTAGGTGTCGTCGTCCAAGTTGGACACCAGTGTGGATTACATCACCGGGTATCGCACGCCCATGCCCGTCCCCAGGCCGATCGTAGCAGGCCCCGCCGGAGGCGCATTTGGCCCGGCAGGCTCCAGCGTGAACCACCCGATACGCATACTGCACTGTTGCCCGAGAGCCCATGGCAGGCCCCACGCCCCACCCGAGGTGTCATCGTCCCAGTTGGCCTCCAGCGTGACCCCCGCGAAGGCGGTGGCGAACACACGCTTCACGCCCACAGACACGCCCCAGCCCTGGCGGTCCAGCAGCGCCAGCAGCGGGACCTGCATGCGTGCGTTAGGAGACATGAACAGTCAGTCTCCCCACCTTGAGTCCTTGACGCATCGCCTGTCCAGCAAGGGACAGTGCGTGCGTGCATGGGGTTGGGGGTGGGTGCGGTGCGGGAGCACGGTGAAGCAGCTGGTTGAGGCGGATCCGCGGTGGAGTGGTCGGTGCTGGAAGCGGCATACGTCCGTGCAACATCGCCCGTGCGTGGACTTAGCAGGGCGGCATGAGGAGCCAGGGACCCCGTAGAGGAGTAGAGCAAGCACAGTGGTTTGTGCTGCTGCCGCCGACCCCTAAAGAAAGGTTGTGTATGGTGTGGGGAGCCTGGTGCTCTCCCTCGAGAGCGGCCAGCTGCCAGCAGGCCATGATTTGGGTCGATAACAAAACCACAGGCCAGTGCTGGATACTTCTTACATGCATGATACAGCACAGGTGAGCATACGTGGCATGATCCACGCGGGCTCAGGCGGCCTGGCGGCACCAACCGTACAGGGGAGGGTGCTGCGGACCCCTGTGTGTTCCCTGTTCAGCAACTGACCGGGGCTGTGCTCCGTATCTCCTCATTCAAGACATCAGCGATGATTTCAGAAGCGCTGCTCCGCAGGACTGTGCCGCGCGAAGGGCCAGAGTGCGCATTGTCGCCATCTGTGGGGCGTGCTACCTTTTGCCCCAGGCGGCGCGGGTGAAGGTAAGCCCTAGGACATAACAGACTTCGAAAACAAGTATGAGATGCTGGCCATCGAGTTTCGTGCCGCCAGCCCGCCAATTTCGGCTGGGCAAACATTTGCGCTAGTGATGGCCCTAGGTTGTCATGCTACATGTGCCGTTACAAAAGAAGATATTAAATGTGCAAAATTAATCCGTATTGTATAGAACACGCGCAGAAATCGTTTGGATCCATCACAGCTCACATGAAAACAGGCGACTCCATGACCAGCGAGGACTCGAAGACTGCAAACAATCTGGCACAACAATAGGCAAACATGCGTTTATCTGCTGCAAGCTTGTGATGCTCCTCTCGAACGCAAGGCAGCTGGCACGCAGCGTGCGCGACGATTGGCGACGGTTCGCCCCCCGGCCCTCTTCGCCCCTTCCCGGCCGCACCCATTTGCCTCTGCATCGTCATTATACTGCACACCACCAGATCAGCAAGGCGACTAGCAATGCAACCTCTACCCCTGCCCCTCGGCCCCCAACACGATGGCGCGTGCGCACTGCCTCGCTCCTCCTCCTACCCGTCCTCCTCCTCGCTATCACGCGATGCCTGACGATTCTAGCAAAAGAGGTGGCCGACTCCTCCTTGATCTGCATCCAGTGGTTGGGGGACGCATTCGACCCCATCGGTTTTGACGTTGATGATAGTGCCGGCACAGATGCCGGCAGTTCCCCGGCCTCGGAAGCTGGCAGCTGCGAGGCCAGCGAGGCCGCCGACCTCAGCTCGGAGGGGCTGCAGCAGGCGATGGGCACCGCCGCGGCAGTAGCAGCGGCCTCGTCAGACCCTGCCGTACACGACGCGTACGGCCAGCTGCTGGCGTGGCATGCAGCCTCCGTGGTGACAGGGGCGCTCCGGGCCGCGCTGCTGGCCGCATGGCCGTTCCTGGTGGGCTAGCTAACACGCTGCCTGAGACAGTAGACTGAAACTGGGACCTAGCCGGAAGCGCAGCACTGCATGTCGCGGAGGGCCAACACACAGCTCAGTATCGTGGGGCAGCCACATTTCGCTGCCGCTTGGGCTGTTACCCGTTGCACCGCACTGCCTCACTTGCAGCACAGTACCGTACCGACTCAGCCGCCGGGCGTGACCGCCGTAGTTGCCTCTGACTTGTGCCGCCGAGCGTCCAGCAGCCATCCCCCTGCGTCCTAGCACCAGAGGCTGTGGCCCGGTGGCGCCCTCTGCCCCGCTCCTCCATCCCGACGTACCCATGCATCACCTCACACGGTGCCCCCTCACACCTCCACAGCATCACCTCACACCTCCACAGCATCACCTCACACCTCACACCTCCACAGCATCACCTCACACCTCACACCTCCACAGCATCACCTCACACCTCACACCTCACACCTCCACAGCATCACCTCACACGGTGCCCCCGTGTTTCTCGTGTGTCCCCGCCGCCCGCCCGCAGGAGCCGGTAATGCTGTGGAGGATTACCATTACCCAGCACCCGGCGGGTATCGCGCTGTACTGCCTGATGTCACTGCTGCCTGCGCTGCTGCTGCCGCTGCGCACCACCTACCTGCCGGCGCTGCTGCCACGGTGGCAGCTGCCGTGGCGGCGGTGGAGAGGAGGGCAGGGGACAGGGGGGCAGGCAAGCTCCGAGGCGGCACAACAGCATCAGCGTGGGGAGGGTGCAGGGGAGGCGCAGGGAGTGCAACAGGGGTTGAGCGCGGTCGGCGGCGGAGGCGAAGGCGGTGACAGCCTGAGCCCGGCCCTTGCCGGTGCAGTGATCAACGGCGCCTCCAGTCAGGCGGACAGGGGGTGTTCGGAGCCGAGCAGAGCGTCGTGGACGGCTGAGGTGGCAGTGGAGCCAGGGGGTGGTGGTGGGGCGGCAATAGTGGCGGCCGCTGAGACCACGGCGTTGGGGAGACAGCTGGCGAAACCCTGTACGGCTCACGGACCTGAACAGCTGCACGCAGGCGGCTCGCCCAAGCAGCAGCAGCAGCAGCAGGGGGCCGAACGGCAGGGGGCCGAACGACAGGAGGCGGAACGGGAGGTAGCGGCCAAAGCTGTGCACAGCACGCACACCAGCGCCAGCGCTCATGGCTCCTTGCACACAGGGGGTCACGTGCACATCAACAATGGCAGCTGCGCGGGTCAGCACCACCATGGTGGCCACAGCACTGGTAGCATGGGGACGGCGCAGTACCATCCCCCCTCGCGAGGCCATCCCAGGCTGAACGGGGAGAGAGAGGAGGACGACGGCGGCGGCCGCCGCAGTACACCACCTGGAGGCCCAGACTCACATGCTACATCCCCCGGCACTGTCAATGGCACTTACGCTGCCATATCCAGTGGCGGCGGCGGCGATGGCGGTTCTGGGAGCGCGGGGCCGGCCCTGATCGCCGCTGCTGCCATCGCCGCCGCCGCCCCAGGCGTCCCGGGCCCGAGCGGTGACCATGCTCAGGGGCAGGGGCAGGAATCTCTCTTGCCGGATCCCATCAGGGAGACTCCCCTGGTGGGCGTGCTGCGCGCCGCCACCCTGCTGGGCGGCTGCGTGGCGGCGGTGCTGGACCCGGTGGTGTGGCTAGCGGCGAGGAAGGTGCGCCTGCTGCTCCTGGCGGACTTCCTCCTGGCGGCGTCAACGGCGGCGGCGGCGGGCGTGTACTTCGCCCTGGTGGGTCAATTGCACGGGCGGCCATGCGCACGCACACAGCGGGTTCTGGGCATGCACGGGCCTCCGGCTGCTTGTGCCGTATTGGTTGCCTAGGCGTGATGGGTGTGGCTGCACACGCGAGCGCAGCTGCCGCGTTGGGCCGTGCATGGAGGGCACGGCAGGACGCATCGCGTGGCCTTGGATCAGGCACGGCGCTGCGTCGGATGTGTTGGGGCCGGGGACCATGGCATGGCATGGCATGGCACAAGGGCCAACATGCACCACGCTGCCAGGCGTCGATGGGGGCAGCACCTCAGCCTCAATATTCGTGCTCCTCCCGGCCTCCCGGGCTCTGGCGGCCCTGACGCTGCCTCCATTGTGACGCCTGACACGTGGCAGTGTGGCACCGTGGCACGTGGATGGCACGTGGCAGCGTGTTGTACGGCGCACTGGTGGGATGCGATCGATTGGCTGGGTTGCGGCTGAAGATGCTGGATGTTAGATGGAAGGGGCCCGAGGGCCCGACGCATCTGTGCGACGCATCAGCGCGAGGGTTCACAGACACACGCGAAGCACCAAGGGGCGTCTTCGTCAGTGGCTGTGCACCAACCAACCTGTACACCACATGGTCAACTTGCTAACGTGTACGCGTTTGTGTTCTGCCCACGCTACCCGGCCCCAGGCCTGGCGCTACGGAGCCGGCGGTGCAGTCCCCGCCGCCACGGCCGCCGCTGCAACGGCTGCCGGAGCCACGGGGAGCACCGGCACCGCCACTGCCATCATAAACCCCTTCACTGAGGAGGCCATTGACTCCACGCTCCTGCCCGCCAAGGCCCTGGCCCTGGCCTCGTTCGCGCTGTGCGTGCTGGCGAAGTGTGTCAACGGCGGAATGCCCTTCGGGGAGCTGGTCGCGGCCGTGGCTCTGTGGGTTGGCGGCTGCGGGCCCTCCCGCTTCCGTGACGCGCGCATGGTGTATTGGCACCTGGGTGGGGTTATGTCCTCATTCATGCACACCGGTGTGATATGGGTTGCGTTCACCAACTTGATGTTGGAGTAGGGGAGGGATGACAGGGAGCTGCGGAGGAGGACGAGGGTTGTTGGGAAACGCAGCGAGGGGGGGGGGGGGAGGGGGAGGAGAGGGAGGCAGGGTGCGGTGTCGTTGTAGCGGCCAAAGGGGTTGTGGCCTTGCGATGGGGTGTCCCTCAACTTACGGAGAGCAGTGGGGCGATGGGGCGGCATGGGCAGGGGAAAGCAGGTGTAGGGTTTGGCTTGATGCCTTGGGGCTTGAATGCCGGTATTATAGGGGTGCAGTTGCGGGCATGGGGATGTATGTAGACGAATTCAGTTGTACACAGCGCATGCAGGAGAACACTCCCCAGGAATACTGACCACCTGATCTGTGTTGCGTTCTCCGGATTACAATTATAGAGCCTGCACTTGAGATACAGTAGCGGAGGCACATCGGTATTGTGGAGTGGGGTTCGGACCCCCCGTGTGGAGCGGGGTTAGGGTGCAGCACAGGGTGTGCAAGGGGGGTGCCGGCGCCAGGTGCACCACGGCCGATACGTTGCGTACCGTGTCGTGACGTCCGAGGAGGCGGTTGGGTGCCGCGTTGCCGCTTGCCGGCCTGTCTTCCTGCTTGACGAGTATGGTATGGCAAATAAACTCTGATATTGCATTTTCTACGAGTCGAGAGTATGAAAAGGGCGTGTGCTGAATTCGTGCCAGCCCAGCGACCCAGGGTTCCTAAAATGCCGCCAAAAGGCCCATTCCGGCTGGGCCGTCGCTGCGCCCTAGGTCGCGCACATGCTACACTGGCAAAAGCAGACAATCAAATTCAACAAACGTAACTGATCTGTATTTTATAGCACTTGTGCAGCTTTTGTCCGGGACACTATACGGCTCTGGAACAGGCGACCAGGAGGACTCACAAACAGCGGACAGCTTGAACTAGAAGCATATTCGCATAGTGACGAAGGGTTGCAATGCCTCTGGTTCACACGAAGCAGCTCGCACGCAGCGTCCGCGGCAACCCGCAACGATTCGCCCCACGGGCCCCTCTGCTTATTCCCGGCAGCACCCATTTGCCTCTGCGTCGTTATCGCAATACAGCGCAACAGATCAGGACGGCGACCAGCCAACCAACAGCCTATACTGCCCGTCCGTCCCCGGCGCGAAGAGGAGTGCAGCGATGGGGTGTGCGCGCTGCCTCGCTTATCCTTCTACCCGTCTTCCTTCTCTCCGTCGCGCGCTGCCTGTCGCTCTTAATGCACGTGGTAATTGACTACTCCTTCGTCTTCATCCAGTGGTTGGGGGGCGCGTTCGTCGACGCCGATTCCGACTTAGGAGCCGGCGGCAGCGGCCCCGCCTCGGAAGCTGGCAGCTGCGAGGCCAGCGAGGCCGCCGACCTCAGCTCGGAGGGGCTGCTGTCGGAGGGCCTGCAGCAGGCGATGGACACAGCGGCAGTAGCAGCCGCCGCGGCAGCTGCAGCGGCCTCGTCAGACCCTGCCGTACACGACGCGTACCGCCAGCTGCTGGCGAGGCGCGCAGCCTCCGTGGTGACAGGGGCGCTGCGGGCCGCGCTGCGGGCCGCATTACCGATCTTGGTACGTCAGCTTGCCGGCTGCATGTGCTGGTGCGGGCCACAACCGTGCCACACCTGCTGTGCGGAGATGCGCCACCTTCGCGTTCGGAAACGGTCCTGGGCCTATGCTTGTGCCTTGAACGCCAGTCGGTAACGTTCGAGAGCCGTATTTTGTGCGCCTTGGGCGGCGGAGCGCTACCGCCACCTGCCCAATCAAGCTGCTGGGGGTACCGTATGCCAAAATCTGCTGTTTACCGTCCGATGGCAACGCCCCTGTGCCGTAGTACCAAAGCCCCGATCAGGTTTTGCCCCTTGCCCCGCTCCTCCGCACACCCAACGCTCGCTCCTTATTCCCACAGGAGCAGGTGATGGGCTGGAGGTTTGACCTGGTGGAGCACCCCGTGGGCAGTGCGCTGTGCTGCTTCATGGCTCTGCTGCCTGCGCTGCTGCTGCCGCTGCGCACCACCTACCTGCCGGCGCTGCTGCCGCGGTTTCAGCTGCCGTGGCGGCGGCGGAGAGGAGGGCAGGCGGCAGGCGGCCGGATGCGGGCCGAGGCGGCGGAGGAGCTGGAGCGATTGCATCAGAGCGGGGAGAGTGCAGGGGTGGTGGTGGGAGCGCGTGTGGGGAAAGGCATGGGAAGCGGCGGCAGCAGCAGCGGCAGCCGTGGTAGCGACAGTGACTATCATAGCATGAGCCCCCTGCTCACGAATTCAAATGGAAACAGAGCCGCTGGTCAAGCGGAAGGTGGGCATTCGGCGAGAAGCAGGGCGGCGATGGCAGCTGCAGCGGGGGCCGCCCTGGTGGTGGGGCCAGGGGCAGGGGCAGGGGACGGGGACAGGGACAGGGACGGGGCAGCTGGGGCTTTGGCCACTGCCGTGACGGCCTACGGGAGACAGCCGGCGAGGTCCCACACGGTTGGTGGACCGGCAGAGCCACACGCAGGCGGCTCGCCCAGAGAGCAGCAGCAGCAGCGGCGGCGGCAGGGCACGGAAGCGGGGCTGGTGGTGGCACGGGCTGCGTGCACCGGCAGCGGTGGCGCCAGCGCCCACGGCTCCTTGCACGCGGGGGGCCATGCGCTCCGCAACAGCAGGTGCAGCTGCGCAGGTCAGCACGACCACAACGGCCACGCCGGCACCGGCAGCATGGGGGAGGTGCAGCGCGACCTCATTGCGGTGGGCCACCGGGGCCGGTCCGACAAGGGAGTAGACGACAGTGGCGGCGGCGGCGGCGGCAGTGGTGGCGGCGGCGGTGGCGGTGGTGGTGTTGGTGGCGGCGATTGCAGCCCTGGCAGCAGCAGTGAAGCATCTAGAGGACTAGACGGTGGTGCTACAACCAGCGACAACCGTAACAGCAATTCCACTAGTACTGCCGGCGGCGGTGGCGGACGGCGCAGCAGCAACGAAGTCACACAGCCCGTCCCGGGCACCCAGGGCCCCGGCGAAGCTCATGCTCACGACCAGGGGCAGGAGTCTTCCGTGGTGGGTTCCACGGTCCAAGGCCAGGGGCAGGAGTCTTCCCTGGTGGGCCAGGGGCAGGAGACTTCCCTGGTGGGCCAGGGGCAGGAGACTCCCCTGGTGGGCCAGCGGCAGGAGACTTCCCTGGTGGGCCAGGGGCAGGAGACTCCCCTGGTGGGCCAGGGGCAGGAGACTCCCCTGGTGGGCCAGGGGCAGGAGACTCCCCTGGTGGGCCAGCGGCAGGAGACTCCCCTAGTGGGCCAGGGGCAGGAGACTCCCCTGGTGGGCCAGCGGCAGGAGACTCTGTTGTTAAGTGGAGCTGTGTCCGGTCAGGACTGAACACTTGGACCACTGATCTATGTCGTACATCCCGAGTGTGGTAAACAGTCCCAGCTCGGCTATGTCAAAAAGAGCGAACAATATGCGTATATGAGAGCATGCACGCTTTGTAAGACTTGCACGGTTGCAAGCAGTCCGCTCCAGATGCCTCCTCATAACAACAGGTTATGAGCCCACCGCTTACGCGCGGGGAGAACGTGTGACGTTCTGAGTGCTTTGCAGCATCGTTAGTACCGCTGGGTGCGGGAGTCCGTGGAGAGCGCGGCACGATGGCTGGCGTGGAGTTTCCCAAGGAGAAGCTCCGTGAGGATATGGAGAACTATCCCATTTGGAGCCTGTGCGTGATGAACTACCTCAAGTACAAGAAGCTATGGGCTGCCGTCAAGGATTCGGATGAGGAGACGGCTGGACAGGCGTTGGCCGTGATTAACCTGTCGATCGCCCAGTCGCTGATGGCTTCCTTCGCGACAGAGGAGGACCCGAAGAAGCTCTGGGAGGGCCTGAAGCTGCGCTACTTCAAGAACGTCGAGCGCCACCGCGACAAGCTGGATGAGCAGTTCAAGGGCCTGAAGCAGCAGTCTGGCGAGAGCATCGCGACCTACTTCGCCAGGGGTCGCGCGCTGCAGGTGGACCTGCAGCTGATTACGGAGGAGGAGAACAAGGCAGACTACAATCTCGCGGCTGACCTCGCGGCTGGTCCGGGGCCTGAGCGCCGAGTTCGACTCGGCGAGGGCCTTCATCAACGGCCGGCTGCACTTCAGCGAGGGCGCCAAGACGGAGCTGGACTACGACCAGGTGCTGCGGTACCTGCTGGTCGAGGAGGAGAAGCTGCTGGACAAGCGTGACAGCACGGAGCCCCAAGTCGCGCTGGTCGCGCACACCGACAAGAGGTGCTGGAACTGCGGCAACGTCGGTCACCTCGCAGCCAACTGCCCTAAGCCACGCAGCGACGGTTTCGGCGGGGCAGGGGGGCAGGGCGGGCGCGGGCGCGGCGGCAGCAGCGGAGGTGGTGGTCGCGGCAGGGGCCGCGGCAGGAGCTGGGATCGGAGGGGCAACAGCAGCAAGCAGCAGGGCGGCAGCAGCAACAAGGGGACGCCCAGCGGCAAGGCGCACAGCACCAGCAGCGACGGCGAGCCGGATGTGATCGTGGCCAGCTTGGCGGCACTGGTGGCCGCCGACGCCCCCGCCCCTACAGGCGGACAGCTGGAGGCTGTTCGGGGCAAGTGGATTCTGGACGGTGGTGCTGCTAGGTCGTTCACGTACGACAAGAATGACCTGGAAGTGGACATGTACGTGCCCCTCACGGACGGCCCGTCCGTGGTGGGGGCTGATGGTGCCACCTACAAGGCGGTAGGCGAGGGCTGGGTGACCCTGGCGACCGAGGGCAGCACGTGGCGCATTAAGGTCCTGCCGCTGCGCAGCTGAGCTTCAAGCTGCTGTCGGAGCAGCAGCTGCTGTGCCAGGAGGGCTTCTGCATTCAGCGCACCAAGCGGGCAGCGCAGCTGGTGAACAGCGAGGGCAAGGTGCTGATGCGCGCCAAGGTCGTTGGTGGGTTGCTGGTGCCGGAGATGCACAATCTGTCGGGCAAATACCAGGGTGAGATCCCAGCCCGCGTGCTGTTCGGCGCCTTGGAGAAGCACATGGATGCCGAGTACCTCAGCCGGCGTCTGCAGAGCGAAAGGAGGGCAGCCGGCGCTGAGGACACCGCCAAGCCAGTGCAGGTGAAGCCGGTGAAGCAGCAGGCGGCGGCTACAAAGGCGCCGCCGCCCACCAAGCCCGTGGCGGCAGCAGCCGTGGCTGCAGAGCTGAAGGCGGCGGCCAGGGCGCCAAGGAGCCTGGCGAAGGCGGCGGCCCAGGGCACGCCGCCAACGGAGCCCGGCGGAAAGGCGGTGGCTGCACAGGTGCCGCCGCCCAGCAAGCAGCAGCAGAAGGCGAAGCTGTGGCATCAGCGTGCCGCCCATCGGCGGTACTCTTCGCTGGCGCATTGGGCGAAGCGGTATGGTCAAGGGGCTGGACGTGTCAGCGGATGCATTCCTGGCTGTAGGGGGCGTGTGTGAACCGTGCGTGATGGGGAAGCAAACACGTGCCTCGTTTGGGGAGTCGGATAGTGAGCCAGCCGCGAGGGTCCTGGAGCGTGTGCACATGGACCTGTGCGAGATGCCAGTGAAGTCTTTGGGGGGCAAGAAGTACTTTGTCACGTTCTTGGACGAGTACAGCGGGCTGGCCTCGGTGCGTGCAGTAGCCAGGAAGTCGGAGGTGCCTTCCATCGTGCAGGGTGTGCTGTTGGCGTGGGAGAACGATGCAGGGGTGTCGGTCAAGCACGTTACAGATAGGGGCACAGAGCTGCGGAACGCTGAGATGGAGGAGTGGTACCGTGGCAAGGGCATAACGCATGAGACGTCTGCCCCGTATACCCCCGAGCAGAATGGAGCCGCAGAGCGCCTGAACAGGACGCTGTTGGAGAAGGTTCGCTGCATGCTGCAGGAGAGCGGCTGGCGCTGTACACGGCGGCGTACCTACGAACCGCTGCCGGTGCGTGGGAGGGATAAGACGCCGTGGGAGCTGTTCTTTGGGAGGAAGCCGCGTGTGGATAAGTGGCGTGTGTTTGGCTGTGTGGCGTACGCGCACGTGCCTGAGAAGTCGCGCAGCAAGCTGGATGCGGTGAGCAGGAAGGGCGTGTTCGTGGGTTATGACGGGCATACGACCAAGAAGTATCGCATCCTGGTGAACGGCACACATGTGATCGAGAGCGCGAGTGTGACGTTTGACGAGTCGCGTTTTGGGGGCAGCATGGTCGAGCAGCAGGAGGGTGAGGTGTGGTGGCCCTCCTGGCCTGAGGCGGCGGAGGACGAGGACGAGGAGTCAGCCCAGGAGGCCCCCAAGCAGCCGCAGCAGCAGGCGGGCGCGGCTGAAGGTGCGCAGCAGGTGAATGCAGCTGCCGTGGGAGATGCAGCTGCAGGCGCGCCGGAGGCTCCAGCCAACGTGGGAGCTGCAGCCGCCGAGCAGGACGCACCCGCTGACGTGGGAGCACCTGCCCAGGCGCCGGAGCCGCCGGACGTAGCAGCAGCTGGGGGAGGCGGGCAGCAGGGGCTACGGCGCAGCGAACGCGCTCGCAAGCCGCCTAACCTGCCGTACAGCGGGTACGTGGCAGGCGTAGCAGCCGAGGGGGCGGCAGCTGGCGAGCTGCCTGTCCCTACCTCCCTAGCAGAGGCGCTGAACGGTCCGGAGGCGCAGCAGTGGAAGCAGGCGTGTGAGGAAGAGATTAGGGCACTGCAGGAGCACAATGTGTTTCGGCTGGAGGTTCCCCCGAAGGGGCAGAAGGTGTTGCCGCTGAAGTGGGTGTTCACGCGCAAGTATGGTGCAGATGGAAGCGTTGAACGCTACAAGGCTCGCCTGGTGGCGAAGGGGTTCATGCAGGTAGAGGGCGTGGATGTGTTCGAGGTGTACGCGCCCACCAGCAAGGGGTGCACATTGCGCGCGCTGTTTGCGGTAGCGGCGGCACGGGGCATGCATGTGCACCACGTGGACGTGCGCACGGCGTTCCTGCATGGGGAGTTAGAGGAGGAGGTCTACGTGGAGCAGCCGCAGGGGTTTCCCCTGGGCAGCGATGAGCTGAGGTGCCGTTTGGAGAAGTCGCTGTACGGGCTGCGGCAGGCGCCTAGGGCATGGCATCAGAAGCTGAAGAGCGCGCTAGAGAGCATGGGGTTCGAGGAGTCTGTGGCGGACCCGGGCCTGTTCCTGTTGCGTGACGAGTCGGGCAATGTGGTGGCGTACGTGTTGGTGCATGTGGATGATCTGATCATTGCATCAAAGTGCAAGCGTGTGCTGGCGTCGGTCAAGGAGAAGGTAGCCAGCATGTTCGAGGTGCGTGACCTGGGGGAGGTCTCGTGCTACCTGGGGATTGAGGTGAAGCGTGATTACGTGGCCGGCACCATCAAGCTGTCGCAGTGCCGGTACGCAAAGGGGGTTTTGGAGCGGTTTGGCATGTCGAAGGCGAACGGTAGGCAGGTGCCTATCTCGCCGGGGGTGCAGTTGGTCAGCAGCGATGCTGAGGGGCAGGAGCCGTTGTGTGCGAAGGAGGCAAGCCGGTACCGTGAGATCGTGGGGAGCCTGATGTACCTGGCTGTGTGCACGCGGCCGGACCTGGCCTATCCCGTGAGCCTGCTGTCGCGGTACAACAGCATGCCTAGCACGCAGCACATGGCGGTAGCGAAGGGCGTGTTGCGCTACCTGGCGGGTACCGTGGAGCAGGGCCTGGTGTTTGGTGGTGGAGGAGAGTCGTTTGTCGGCTACACCGATGCCGATTTTGCGGGTGACGTGGGCACTCGCAAGTCTACGTCTGCGTACGTGTTCTTGTGCAACGGTGGGGCCGTGAGCTGGAAGAGTGAGCTGCAGCGCACTGTGTCGCTGTCTACGCTGGAGGCAGAGTACGTGGCGGCAGGTGGTGCTACGCGCGAGGCGCTGTGGCTGCGGAAGTTGATGGGTGATTTGGGAATGGAGGCAGGCGCTATCCCGTGCAGATGATGGGCGATAACCAGGGGCGCTGAAGGTGATTGAGAACCCCATCACATCGCATCGCACGAAGCACATTGATGTCATTCACCATTTTGTGCGTGAGCGGGCGGCCAGGGGCGAGGTGGTGTTCAAGTACTGCCCAACGGCAGACATGGTCGCGGATGCGCTGACCAAGCCGGTGGCTAAGCAGAAGCTGCAGTTCTGCTGCCGGAAGATGGGACTGCGCTAAGCGTGGTTTGATTGCACGTGTGTCTGGTGTTTAGCCCTGCCCGCGTGGGAGTGTTGTTAAGTGGAGCTGTGTCCGGTCAGGACTGAACACTTGGACCACTGATCTATGTCGTACATCCCGAGTGTGGTAAACAGTCCCAGCTCGGCTATGTCAAAAAGAGCGAACAATATGCGTATATGAGAGCATGCACGCTTTGTAAGACTTGCACGGTTGCAAGCAGTCCGCTCCAGATGCCTCCTCATAACAACAGACTCCCCTAGTGGGCCAGGGGCAGGAGACTTCCCTGGTGGGCCAGGGGCAGGAGACTCCCCTGGTGGGCCAGCGGCAGGAGACTTCCCTGGTGGGCCAGGGGCAGGAGACTCCCCTGGTGGGCCAGGGGCAGGAGACTCCCATGGTGGGCCAGGGGCAGGAGACTTCCCTGGTGGGCCAGGGGCAGGAGACTCCCCTGGTTGGTGTGCTGCGCGCCGCCACCCTGCTGGGCGGCTGTGTGGCGGCGGTGTTGGACCCGGTGGTGGGCTACGTGGCGGTCAAGGCGCATGGGCCGGTGCTGCTGGCGGACATGGCCCTGGCGGGGGCCACGGCGGCGGCGGCGGCCGTGTACTTCATCCTGGTGGGTGGTAGGTTGCGCGGTATGCCTGGTTTGTGCTGCACAGGACAGGAACGGCGCTGCGTGGGGTCTTTGTTTCGAGATGGGGAAACATGGGGCCAGAGGGGGCCAGGGGACACTGCAGCCAGCGGACACAGCGCTTGCGAGGGCCACGGCGGCGGCGGTGGTGTGCTTTGCCCCAGTGGGTTCGTTGGGGGTGGCTGGGGCGTGGGTAAAAGGGGCGGCGTCCGGGGCACTCGTCGTCGCATTGGCATTTCTTGTCCCGCGGCAGCGACCCATATTGTGTTGTCCGGCCTCTTGCCCAATGCATTCCACCCCCAGGCCTGGTGCTACGGAGCAGACGGAACAGGCCCCGCCGATGCCGCCACAGCAGCCGCCAGCACCACCGCTGTCACCAGTAGTACCACCAGCGCCTCCACAGCCACCACCACCGCCACCGCGAACCCCTTTGCCGCGGACGCCATCGAGACCACGCTCCTGCCCGCCAAGGCCCTGACCCTGTGCACCGTAGTGCTGTGCATGCTGACGAACTGGGTGGTGGGCTTCTTTCCGTGCGGAGGGCTCGCAGCGTACCTCGCGCTGGTGGTGGCCGGCAGCGGCCCCTCCCGCTTCCGGGACGAAAGCGGGGTGTACTGGCGCCTGTACGAGTGGTTGTGCTCGTTCATCTGCGCCTGGGCGGTTTGGAGGTGGCTCAAGTGATTGGTTGTCCGGAGAGAGGAGGGAGGGGAAGGGGAGTGGAGGGGAGGGAGGAAGATATGGAGGAGGGATCGGCGCACGGTGGGCGCTGGGGTTGCATTTGGGAGGCGGTTACATGGGTAGGGGAAGGAGTGAGGGGTACTTGTGGAGGAGCATGGGAAACGTGTGTTGTGATGTTGTAGTTGGAGGCAAGTAAGGGGATGGTCCTCTGTTGGGAGGGTTGCTGCACCTCATTGTTTTGCCTTACGTGATCATGGGGCGCCAGCGGTGGAATGAAAGAGCACATGGCGGTGTGTGTGTGGAGGGGTGCAAGGTGGGGGTGATGGAATGGACTGCGCGCGGCTTTCCCAACGCCGTCGGGGACGTATTCACGTTGCAGGGGGCCTCGAGGGACGCGGTCTTGGTACGGGACCTGCCGGTGCATTACGGTGGCGCCGCATGGTATGGTAGGTCGGGGAATTGCTACGGTATGTACAACGCACATGTGCAGAAAGTCCAGGCTAAGGTGTACAAACATAGATACGGTACATGCTGGCGGGCGTGAGATGGCCCCATGCTGGAAAGCAAGGCAGGCCAAATAAAGGGTGCAACAGGATGCGGTGCGGGGTAGTCAGTGCATGACACTCGGGCAGGTGCAGGGAGGTTAGAGAGGCAAGGAGGGTGCATTTGAAAGATGGATGCATTACTCACTAGATTGCTCACGGCATGTATGCATAGCTGAGTAGTGTGTTGCAAGGGACGTTGCGGGGTTCGCATTCGGCGTGGGTTACCGGTAGTTGCGGCATGCTTGCATTTGGCCGATGACGCAAGAGCGGGGTTGATTGAGCTGCAAGTTCTGCAGGGCCAAGGAAAGCAAGGGTGGTGTTGAGCTGTAGCTCTGTGGGGTTGACGGTGCGAGCGGTGCCGTGCGTGGCAAGGTGGCATGTGTGTCTCGGGGGCCTGGGCACTGCCCGCCATCAGGAGAGCCTGAGACCACGTGCGTGCCTGCCATTGCCGCCGTGAGGCTGAGCTGGTACAGTAACACCACATGGCTGCCGCACCCGCACGCCTCTGGGCTATCCGGGACAGGTCGACAGCAATGCAAACGCAGCGGTGCACACTGGTGTAGAGGTCGGGCCAGTTCCGGCCGGTGCCAGGTTTCCAAGTGTGGTCCATGGTGCCATGGACTCTCCCAGACAAGGTATGTCATTTAGGCCTCTTGCCACGGAGTCCTGCGACTTGCCTGCTTCCCTACCTCGTTGTTCCAGTACCAGCCCTCTGTCCGTGTGCTGTCACATGTGTGCGTTCTGGAAGTGGACCAGAACTGCAAAAGAAACACATAGGAACGCATTACACAAGCATCACAGGGCACAGGGCGTTGCCTGCTACCTCTGCCCATGGTCCAGCAGTTGCGCCTGCGTGCACCGTTCGCCCAGCAACCAGCACCCGAGCAACTCCTGCGCGCGCCTTGCTCCCCGCCCATGTCGCAGCCATCTGCGGCTACTTGCAGCCACAGAAGCGTGCTGCAGCACGCCCGCCTCCGGTCTCCCAACTTCCAACAAAACGCCATCGTTACTGTCAACCGCCAGCGATGCCCTGGGTGCCCAACCGCTCCGCTGCCCGCATATATACACTTAGCACTCATCAGGGCCTACGGTTTGGCCATTTCAACCCTTCTCCACACACAGCCGTGATGGTGTGGCCATATTGGTGATGTAAGGAACACACACTAAGAAATGCAAAGTCATGTCGCTGCTCTCATGCGGCTGATGTGCGTTCACTTGCAGCTTTGCGCCTGCCACCGGCCACTAGCCCAGGCTACGTGAAGCCTGTGTGGCGCAGTGAGGCACCGTCAGCCGGGGGGCTGCCTGCACTTCCCTGCTGTGATGATCCTCCACGTGCTGCAGAAGGGCCTACTCACTTGCTGGCAGGCATGTTGACCACAGCGCCGAGCTGACGCGCCTGTGGATTACGGGCGTCTTAACTCCGCGATGATTTCTGTCATGGCACCCTCAGGTGACGGCCCCTGCCGCTGCCGCCCCTCAGCTATCATCCGTGCCGCCAGTCGTGGGTTAGCGCTTACCAGCGTGTGCGCAGCTTTCAAGTCCAGCCCCCAGGCCGGTTAGGGATTGGGAGGGCAGTGGGGCCCGGCGGGGCTTGTGGCATAAGCGGCCGGGGTCAACTGGTGGGCTGGCGGCAAAGGAGGGGTTGACGTTTATTGGGTTCATGTTGAACGGGCAGTTGGGCAAGGCGGCCTTGTTGGTTGTGGCTTCGGCTGCTGAGGTCACGTTGGGCGGGCAGCTTGGGTAAACCCGAACGGCCAGGTGCTGATCAGGTTGCATGTCAGTTGAGTCTCATTGTTCAAGATGGTTGGTACAAGGCGTGGTGATGAGCGTTGATAGCCCAGGCGTGGGGACAAGCACCAAGCAATTGTCAGGTACCGGTACGCTTGCAACGAAGGCGCCATCAGTGAGGTACCGGTAGGTACGTGCGGGGGGTAGAGGGCTCCAACCTTGAGGGCACCAAGGGCGTTGACTACGGTAGGCACCCTAGGCGGCGGGAGCAGCAGCAGCAGCAGCAGCAGCAGCAGCTGCAGCTGCTGCAGCGCCTGGTGGGGTGTACGACACGCGCGCATGGCGGCATCGTGCTGCCGTACGCCCACCGCGGTGGTACGTTGAAGGAGTCTGTGTTGGCGCCTGGCAGGGACTGCCGCCGTTGCCGCCACTGCCACTGCCACTGCCGCCGCTGCTGCTGCAGCCGCTGCTGCCGTTGCATGGGCAGAAGCCAGAAGAGAATGTAGGAACCCGTGGGGGGAACGGGGGGCCGAGGCAGGCGGGCTGGGAGTCTGGGACTGGTAGGAGGCAGGAAGCGTGCGTCAGGAAGCGAGGCTTGGCAGAGGCCCTCGCTGGGTGAGGGGACGCAACGAGTTCGGCAGCAAAGGTCGCATTCTCGGTCACCAAACTAGCGCCTTCCAACGCTATCGTTTCTTCGCCTCCCGTCCCTTGTCCTGGTACGGCACGTGCTTCGGTTACGGTACCCCCTGCTGCCGCATCCTACCGCGCAGCACGCAGGGTACATTAGCCTAGCAGGGGCGTAGCTCGTAGCCTGGTATGGTGCAAGAGCTCGTAGCCTGGTATGGTGTCATGAGCTGCTGCTGTCCGAAAGCAAATGAACAACATGCTGCGTTATGCCCAAAGTCAAGCCGTACGCTAAGAATAATGAGGATGAGGATAGGAAGTACCAAAGGAAGCAAACGCGCGCAGCAGATCTGCCTCAATGGTCCTTAACTCGGATACAGGTCAACACGGAACAAATGCGCTGAGCTACATGGGCCCGAAGTTGCCGTACGCAGCCACAGAATGCCGTTGACTATCATTTCAGCTCACCTGATCTTCAACCTGCATCATATCCGTTGCACCAATACATAATAGAGTGCTGATCAGCAGCCAGCCAGGGCAACACAGCGCTGCGTGCCCGCGCCCGCCGCATTGCCCAACGGCCTGATCGCGTATAAAGCTTCCAGGTGTGTTGAAGAATGCGTTGACGAGATTTACAATTGCATATTCCAGAGCAAAGTTTAGAGGACTAGACCCTTGATTAGACCGCAACGGCGGTTACTAGGGTTGCGGTTACTAGGGGGTACGCGACGAGGGACGGAAGCTGTAGGCCGCTTCCAGGTGTACAATTTAGCTCGCATATTCAGGAGGCCTGAGCAGAAGCTCTGCGTTCCGCACTGCCGCGTCTGCTGCAGTTGCCACAGAATCGCTGCGGTGCGGTTAGCTGTCCGGTAAGCAGAACCACGCAGTGTGTGGCCCACTATTGTTATCGTCACGCTTGCTTTTTACTCTGGTGTCTCGAATTCCGTGCTACCATAGTTGTGCGCCCCGTTGTCAACCCACCAACGGCACCGCTGCGGCACGCTCTCCTATTGGAACCTACGAAAGACTGTGTATGCGCGGCATTTCCCTTTAGGTTACAGCGGAGACTCGCGGAGGTGGCATCCACGCGCGCTCGCCTGTCGACGGCAAGCCTGTGCAAGTGGTAAGCGTTCTCAAGCTGAAGGAATAGACTTAAAATAGGCCATAACTACTTTGGTCAAGTCGCTGGCGGCTGCGTTGATTTCTCCTCGTTTGGCTTCGCCTGTGGGAACGGACTTGAACGTTGCAAAAACTAGTGAACTGAATACGCACATGTGAACAATAACTGCATTATGAAGCGCTTTTGCCAGCCGTGACCGTTGCCGTCCCTTTGCTGCTGTGCGTTCCTGTGTGCCAGGCAGGCCGCATCGTACGGGCTGCTACCACACCGCCGTACGGGCTGATATCGAGCATGGACGGCGTCAGCTCAAGCAGTAAAAGCAGCTGCACATGGCTGCCCATCGAGCTTCAGCTGCGCGTCTTCTCCCTGTTGCCCCACAACGACCGCGTCCTCAGCTGCCGCCGGGTGTCACGAGATGCGCAGGAGGGCCTCACCGGACCAGATATCTGCACCGTATTTCTGTCCCAGCCGCTACCACCCTACGCAGCGCGCTGGGCCGAGGCAGGGTGGCAGCAGCACGTGCGTCAGCTGCCCTTCCTGCAAAGGCTGCAGCCGCTGTGCACGGCTGCTGCCAGCGGCAGCGAGGTCAACCTGGAAGTGGCGCTGGTGCTGCTGCAGCCTAGCATCTTCCCAGAGCTGCTGCATTCCAGGGACAACGAGAAATGCCCCGACCCCGGTGTGGCAGCGGTGGAGGCAGGCCACCCGCAGCTGCTGGGCTGGCTGCTGCGCCACTGCCCAACGCTGCTGCGGCCTGACAAGGTGCTGGCAACCGCGGCACAGCACTGCGACCTGGCGGGGCTGCAGATGGCATGGGAGGTGCTGCAGGCGCATTCGGGCAGCGGTAGCAGAGCCAGCGGCAGCGGCAGCAACAGCGGTCCCTCACGCCCCCAGATGACCACCGAGGTGCTCAATGCAGCCGCAGCATCCGTGACGCCAGACGCCATCGCCAAGATGGAGTGGGTGCTGGCCACGGGCGGAAGCAGCTGCCGCATGGACCAAAGCACGGCTGTGGCCGCGGCCGCCTGTGGGGATCTGGCCCGGCTGCTGTGGCTGCACGAGCGGGGTTGCCTGGTGGCCAAACTGGATGTGCTGCTGTGCGCCTTGAAGCACGCACACCTGGCCGTGGCGCAGTGGCTAGTGGACGAGGCAGGCTGTGAGCTCCCCGCAGCAGGCGCAGAGGAATGGGTCGACCACGTGGTCGCGGCGGCCAATACCTCCGATGCGGTGGCTAAGTGGCAGTGGCTGCAGCAGCGAGGGGCGCCGCCGTTCCAGGCAGCCAGCGCAGTCAGGGTGCGGCGGCTAGCAGCAGCAGCGGTGGGCGGACGGCAGGTGGAGGCGGTGCAGCACCTGCTGTCGGTCCTTGGCAACGGCAGGGTGGTGCAGGGTGGTGCCGGGCCGCTCAGCAGGGCGGTGGCGCTCTCGGGCAGCGTGCCTGTGGCGGAGTGCCTGAAGCAGGCGGGCTTTGTCATCCACCCCGTCGCCTACGGCTGTGCGGTGGGCAAGCTGCCCTTCATCCGGTGGCTGGCGCTCGAGGCCAAGGTGTCCGCCGCCGCGCTCAGCTGCAACCAGCTCAACGAGTTGGTACAGCACTGGCCCAGCGGCAGCCGGGCCCACAGACAGGACCTGCTGGAGGCAGTGCAGCTGGTGGCGGGCGCCGGGTTCCGCTGGAAGGACAACGAGCGCTACCACACCGCCAAGCACGCGGCGGCGCGGGGTGATCTTGACCTCGTCAAATTTTTGCTGCCGCAGATTGAGCAGGCGGCCTGCCCGGTTCTGCTTATGGAGGTGTTGAAATGTGCGGCGGGTGCCGGCTGCGAGTCCCTGCTTGAGTTCGTGGTGGCGCTGCCGGGGCGCAAGGCCGTGGATGCGTCGGGCCTTGATCTGTACCTGGCAGCGGCCAAGCACGGCGACCGGGCCACGCTGGGTGCCCTGCGGCGGCTGGGCGTGGGCTGGGGTCCGGGTTATATGGTGAGGGCGGCCGTGACGGGCAGGTGTGCGGAGCCTGTGTTGCGCTGGCTGGTGGAGCAGGGGGCGCCGGTGGGCAGCGGTAAGTGGATGGAGGTGGCGGTGGGGGAGGCCGTGAGGCAAGGGAGGCTTGGTGCTGAGGCGGCGGCGTGGCTGCGGGGCCTGGAGCCCAGAGCGGAGCCAACACGGGAGAGCGAAGCTCAGCCCCGGCGGCGGAGGGAAAGGGCGTATATGTATGCAGGCCCTTAGCTATGACGCGACGGCTCGGTGGTACCTTGAGGGGAACCAACCGAAAGCCGGTCCTATAGTGCGCATGAAGCGTGGCATGGGTGCCGGCAAGCATGCACGTGATGGCTTGCAGAGTTGTATTGTGGTTCAGGGAAGCGGCGGTGTCAGGCGGTGTGCCGCATGTGCTGCATGTGAGTATGACAGGTAACTCACAGGAAGTGTAGTTAGTTGTCGTTTTCTGCGGCGCGGCGCACGGACTGACAGAGAGGACTGACAAGTGGTATGCATTACCCCACATGACGTACAAGAGCCGTGAGAAGATTACAGGGGCTTGGAGTTCGTGCTTGGCAAGCACAGTATTACGGGAAACGTTTCAAATGGGACTGCCTGACTGGGACGGAAGGCTTATGTCGTACATGCGAACAAGCGCGGTGATGCAGGCTGATGCGCGGTTGGGCACGTACTGAGGTAGGCCACCTACCGGCATACCAACATGACATGTGCATGCATTTGGGTTAGCGGGGAAACATCAACAGTCCCACGAGAGGCTTGCAGGGTGGATCGGTGTACCGGCGGTACAGTACATTCATTTGGCATGCCCACAATAAAGCTTTTGCCGTCTGTCCGCAGTGTGTGGGCGTTGCTTAGGGCTGGTCATGGAGCCACGCAGGGCACAGGAGGACCAAGACTCCAAGAGAAGACGTGTAAGGCGGTCGCTGCTCGCTGGTGACAGTAGCGCGCAGAGATGGAAAACAGCACCTTGCATCAAGTTTTCCAAAACGGGGTACACTGCAAACGCAAAAAAATACAAGCAAGGCAGATTCACAAGGGACTGCAGGAAGACACTGCTTGTCGGCTTATTTGGCTTACAGTCCGTCCAGGGACGGACCAGTTGCAGAGCCGCCTTGTGCCTGCACCCCGTTGTACCTGCCAGTGGTACGGTACCAGCGTACAACAATTGTAAACAGCGACTTCCAGCTACCAACTCCCGCACGACTACATCCACTGCACCTTCCGCAACAATGTGGTCAGCCATTGTCAGCTCGGCCGGAGCAGCTACAGTGAGGTAGATCATGGCGCTCATAGCTCGGTGCCTGGGTCTACCGGTATACGCCGCGTGTGCGCATGTCGCACACCATGGCATGCTTATAAGTGCACCCCGTCTTGGGCACGTGCAGCTGCAGCCGTACGAGCGCGCGCTGACGGACGGAAATGACTATATTCCAGTCGCTCAGGGGCTTTCCGCCTTGCCCTAGAGGCCGGCGTAAGGCGTAGCGTAACCGTGACCATGACCTGCCATGCCTATCGAACGAATGAGCCGCGGGCGGCAACCGTAAACCACATGTCCAGCAGACACTACAACTGGCAGCCCCCTGAAGTGCTCGTTCACCAGATAAGCCCCGGATCCCTGAAGGGAGTTAGGAAGGGAGTCAGGCTCCTGGCATCCTCGTGCCCCGCGCACCATGCCCCGCAAGGGGGCCTGCCTACGGTAACCCAAGGCCCCGCAACACCCTTCCGCACGAACCCCTCCTCCCCGCCCTATACATATGGACCCCCATGAGTCGCAACGGGCAGGCGCCACCAGGTGTCATCGGCTCGCCGCTGCGGCTCCTCCGTTGCTCATCTTTGCGCAACGCAGTTCACCTCTCGCACCACCCTCCATCCGGCACCATCTCCTCTACTCATCCTCGCCGCTGCTGCTGCTGCTGCTGTCCCCCTCCCCCTGCTGCACCCACTCCGCCGCCATGCGCACGCGGTCCACCACGCACTCCGCGCTCAGCCGTACGGCAAGGCCGCCCGCCGCCACCATGGCGGGCGACAGCAGCGGCAGCGGCTCCTGCACGCACACGTGTCACACGGCACGTGGCGGGCGGCACGCACAGGGGAGTGTTAGGCGCCGTACTTGCAGGTAGGAGCAACTCGTAACTGTACGATGTACGAGGTTTTATGGGGTTATGAAATCGATAAGATGCCTGCTCTGGGCGTGCTGCATCGAGGGTCGCGCGTTAGCCCACATCCCCGTGGCACCCACCTCCAGGAACGCCACGTTCTGCACCCAGTGTCCGAAGTACGTGCAGGAGCTGCCGGGGCAGGTGCTCAGCCAGCCCCCTGGGCCGCAGTCCGCCTCGAACCAGTACACCACGCAGTTGGCGGAGGCGGGTGCGGCCGGGGAGGCGGCGGTGGGCGCAGCGGGCGTGGGGCCGGCACTCCCACCAGCAGCTGTCGCTGCTGCTGCTGCTGCAGCGTTCGGGGTCTCCGTTGATACAGCCGTTGCCTCTGTGGTAGGTGCGGTGGCGGCCGCGGCAGCGATGGTGGTGGTGATAGTGGCAAGCGGCAGGGGCTCGCCGTCTGGGCCGTAGCGCGTGAAGAGCTCGGCGGCAGGCGTGGGTGTGGGCAGCGGCGGCACGGTGACGGCTGCCCGGTAGGCACGTGGCAGCGGGCGGGTGGCCAGGGGCAAGGTGAACACGATGGCGGGTGGCGTAAGCAGCTGCAGGTCGGGCACGTGGAGCAGGTCCACCTCCGCCTGTGTGGGTTAAGGGTGGATGCATGGGGGTATGGGTTAGGGAGCAGGGTGTGCGTGAGGTAGGTACCGGTGCGTTAGGGAGCGGGCGCACAGCTGCAGGTCAGGCACGCGGAGCAGGTGTGTGCGTTGAGGTTGGGTTGGTGTGGGTGGTGGATTAAGGGCGCGGTGTGGGTTAAAAAGCGGGGCGAGAAGCTGCACATCCGGTACGCGGAGCCGGTCCGCCTGCGTGGGTTAGAAGCTCGTGTGTGGGGTAAGGCGTGGCAGGGAGCCGCCCGAGGTCGACGGAAGTGCGGTGTGCAATCTCAGCGGCAGTGTGGCGGATGTGGGGGAACCGCTGTCCTACCTAACCACGTATGCTCCCCTGCCACCAGGGCCTTGTACGGCGTCCCTTGTTGGTTCCGGCGCCCCCTCTCGGCGCCACGCGCCACCGCAACCCGCCCCACCCCAACCGGCCCCTCACGGCCCGGTGCCCCTCCCCGCCGTACCTTCCACGGCGCCCACGGCTGCAGCACCTGCGCCGCCGCCGCCGCCACGCGCCGCGACAGCGCCGCCGCCCCACGCGTTGCCACGTGTGCGTGCCCGTGCCCTGGCGGCGGCGGCGACGGCGGCGGCGCCACGCGCGCCAGTCTGTCGTGCAGGAGGCTGCTGTGCGCCAGCGCGGCCACGATGCGGAAGGCTGAGGGCACGTACAGCGCGTCGGGGGACGCCAGCGCCTCCTGCAAAGGTTAATAATTCATCTGTTATTTTTGTGACAGTATCCAAAGTTGTATGTGTCATTTAACTTGGGCGTTTGCATGCCGCTGGCGGGCGACAGTGCCATATGTGTACCCCATGTGCGATTGACGGGGACTAGGAAGACGGTACAACGGGTCGGACTCTCGGCGGCATGGACACCCAGCCCAGGCCCCACCCACGCAACGATCAGCCCAGCGGCAACGCTGATGTTGGGTGCTGTGCCCCGCTGTGTAGCTAGGTACCTGCCCTTATTGTCTATACACAGAGGCACGCGTACATAGTACGAGGCGTAGGCGTGCAGGCGGCCCAGGTGGCGCTACCTACACCGACCGGAACCCCAATGCTCCATGGGACTCGCGCACACTGCGCTCATCAGCAGCACGTCCAGCGCCCGCCTCTACCCCACATGGCATGAGCCACCCAGTATGGGCAAATGCACGGCGACCGTCACCAGTCACCGTCAGTCCTTGCGCCCACCTACACGCGCACACGTGTCTCCTGGACGGCAGGACTTGCCTCCGATAGGAAATCGAAATGGTGGTTGAATGCATACAGCAACGCACGTTCACGTTGCCCGCCCCAACGCGCACCCACCCGCCCACCTGCACGTGCGCCATGGACGGCAGGATGTGCTCCGACAGGGGGTCGGTGCCGAAGATCTCATGCAGCACCACATCCGCACGGCGGGGCAGGCAGGGAGGCCCGCCGCCAGCACCGCCCACACCCCCTCCGGGCTCCTGGTCTTCCCCTGATGCAGATGCTGCTGCCGCCGCGTTTTCCGCTACTGCTGACCCCTCGGACTGCTGCTGCTGCTGCCGTTGCTGTGTATTAGCGCTGCCAGCTGGCCCCGCGGCCGCCACCCGCAGCTGCTTGCTGTGCACCTGTGCCACCTGGAAAGCAGGGCCCAGGGCTTGGCCGTTGGCGGAGGCGAGGGCGGTGGAGGTGACGGCCAGGGCCACCTCCCGCTCGCAGCCTGCCGGAGGGGGTAGCCGGGATGCCGCGGCGTGGTACTAGGCCATAAAGGTGCAGCAGGCGCATGGAAATGCAGGGCACCATACAGGTACGGGCAGGTCGAGGATGTGGCCCCACCGATGAACGGCCCCAACGCACCGGGCTGCACAAGGCCTTGCTGCGGGTTTCCGCCCCGCAGGTGCCCCATCGATGTACACACAGTGCCCTCATCACGCACACATGCAGCATGTGACATGCCCTGTACGCCACCAGCGACTACCCAGCCCTCGGTCCGCTTAGCGACACAACCAACACAACCACCCTCCCTTACCGACTTGGGCGTTAGCATCTTTCCTTCAGCGCCCCCTGGCATCGGTGTGGACGGCCTGCCCACATGCTACCGTATACTTCCCGACCGCCGAAGAGGCACATTGCTGGTTGTTGCCCACGGACACACGCATTCGTCCATCGTGTTGCCCACCACCCCGCACCCCCTGCACCCGATGCAATAGGCCCGCTCCCCACCCACCCACCCAGCCACCCAGCCACCCACCCAGCACGCAGTCTGCCCCCTCTCGTGCCGCCATCATGGACAGCAGCCCCGTGCCGCTGCCCAAGTCCAGCACCACCACGCCGGGGGAGGGGGAGGGGGAGGCCGCGGCGGCGCGCTCCTGCGGCGACATGGGGTGGATACGGTGTCTAACAAATGACTAGTACAGATGATTAGTACAGATCGTGCATGGCAGGAAATGGGTGTCAGGACCTGTGCAAAGGCTGGGCCAGGGTGTTCCTTCATGGAGGCCAGGCCACGACAAGAGGCTTGTCCTTGCTCGGTGAACACACACACACACGAACGCACGCTTGGACGAGTGGCGAGGCTGGCCCGCTAGGCCCGTCGCGTGGTGCACAGCATGCGGCGGCAAGAGCGCAAGAACGGCGGTATGGTACTGTACATCTTTTCGCAACAGGGACGCGTGCAATTCCGCAGCAGTTTGGCGTGTGCCCATGCCTGGCCGCCCCGTGGGCCTCTACGCGCACCCTGTCACGTGTCAGAGGCCCCCACCCATGCCCCGAGGCCCCCACCCATGCCCTGAGGCCCCAACCCATGCCCCGAGGCCCCAACCCATGCCCCGAGGGCCCCACCCATGCCCCGAGGCCCCCACCCATGCCCCGAGGCCCCCCCCCATGCCCCGAGGCCCCAACCCATGCCCTGAGGCCCCAACCCATGCCCCGAGGCCCCAACCCATGCCCCGAGGCCCCAACCCATGCCCCGAGGCCCCAACCCATGCCCCGAGGCCCCAACCCATGCCCCGAGGCCCCCACCCATGCCCCGAGGCCCCAACCCATGCCCCGAGGTCCCAACCCATGCCCCGAGGCCCCAACCCATGCCCTGAGGCCCCAACCCATGCCCCGAGGCCCCAACCCATGCCCCGAGGCCCCAACCCATGCCCCGAGGCCCCAACCCATGCCCCGAGGCCCCAACCCATGCCCCGAGGCCCCAACCCATGCCCCGAGGCCCCAACCCATGCCCCGAGGGCCCCACCCATGCCCCGAGGCCCCAACCCATGCCCCGAGGCCCCAACCCATGCCCCGAGGCCCCAACCCATGCCCCGAGGCCCCCACCCATGCCCTGAGGCCCCAACCCATGCCCCGAGGCCCCCACCCATGCCCCGAGGCCCCAACCCATGCCCCGAGGCCCCAACCCATGCCCCGGGGGCCCCACCCATGCCCCGGGGGCCCCACCCATGCCCCGAGGTCCCAACCCATGCCCCGAGGTCCCAACCCATGCCCCGAGGCCCCAACCCATGCCCCGAGGCCCCACCCATGCCCCGAGGCCCCAACCCATGCCCCGAGGCCCCAACCCATGCCCCGAGGCCCCCACCCATGCCCTGAGGCCCCAACCCATGCCCCGAGGCCCCAACCCATGCCCCGAGGCCCCAACCCATGCCCCGAGGCCCCAACCCATGCCCCGAGGCCCCAACCCATACCCCGAGGCCCCAACCCATGCCCCGAGGCCCCAACCCATGCCCCGAGGCCCCAACCCATGCCCCGAGGCCCCAACCCATGCCCCGAGGCCCCAACCCATGCCCCGAGGCCCCCACCCATGCCCCGAGGCCCCCACCCATGCCCCGAGGCCCCAACCCATGCCCCGAGGCCCCCACCCATGCCCTGAGGCCCCAACCCATGCCCCGAGGCCCCAACCCATGCCCCGAGGCCCCACCCATGCCCCGAGGCCCCAACCCATGCCCCGAGGCCCCCACCCATGCCCCGAGGCCCCCACCCATGCCCCGAGGTCCCAACCCATGCCCCGAGGCCCCAACCCATGCCCTGAGGCCCCAACCCATGCCCCGAGGCCCCAACCCATGCCCCGAGGCCCCAACCCATGCCCCGAGGCCCCAACCCATGCCCCGAGGCCCCAACCCATGCCCCGAGGCCCCAACCCATGCCCCGAGGCCCCCACCCATGCCCCGAGGCCCCCACCCATGCCCTGAGGCCCCCACCCATGCCCCGAGGCCCCAACCCATGCCCCGAGGCCCCAACCCATGCCCCGAGGCCCCAACCCATGCCCCGAGGCCCCAACCCATGCCCCGAGGCCCCAACCCATGCCCCGAGGCCCCCACCCATGCCCCGAGGCCCCACCCATGCCCTGAGGCCCCAACCCATGCCCCGAGGCCCCAACCCATGCCCCGAGGCCCCAACCCATGCCCCGAGGCCCCAACCCATGCCCCGAGGCCCCAACCCATGCCCCGAGGCCCCAACCCATGCCCCGAGGCCCCCACCGATGCCCCGAGGCCCCCACCCATGCCCCGAGGCCCCAACCCATGCCCCGAGGCCCCAACCCATGCCCTGAGGCCCCAACCCATGCCCCGAGGTCCCAACCCATGCCCCGAGGCCCCAACCCATGCCCTGAGGCCCCAACCCATGCCCCGAGGCCCCAACCCATGCCCCGAGGCCCCAACCCATGCCCCGAGGCCCCAACCCATGCCCCGAGGCCCCAACCCATGCCCCGAGGCCCCAACCCATGCCCCGAGGGCCCCACCCATGCCCCGAGGCCCCAACCCATGCCCCGAGGCCCCAACCCATGCCCCGAGGCCCCCACCCATGCCCCGAGGCCCCAACCCATGCCCCGAGGCCCCAACCCATGCCCCGAGGCCCCAACCCATGCCCCGAGGCCCCCACCCATGCCCCGAGGCCCCAACCCATGCCCCGAGGCCCCACCCATGCCCCGAGGCCCCCACCCATGCCCCGAGGCCCCCACCCATGCCCCGAGGCCCCAACCCATGCCCCGAGGCCCCAACCCATGCCCCGAGGTCCCAACCCATGCCCCGAGGCCCCAACCCATGCCCCGAGGCCCCAACCCATGCCCCGAGGCCCCAACCCATGCCCCGAGGTCCCAACCCATGCCCCGAGGCCCCAACCCATGCCCCGAGGCCCCCACCCATGCCCCGAGGCCCCAACCCATGCCCCGAGGCCCCAACCCATGCCCCGAGGCCCCAACCCATGCCCCGAGGTCCCAACCCATGCCCCGAGGCCCCAACCCATGCCCCGAGGCCCCAACCCATGCCCCGAGGCCCCAACCCATGCCCCGAGGCCCCACCCATGCCCCGAGGCCCCAACCCATGCCCCGAGGCCCCAACCCATGCCCCGAGGCCCCAACCCATGCCCCGAGGCCCCCACCCATGCCCCGAGGTCCCAACCCATGCCCCGAGGCCCCCACCCATGCCCCGAGGCCCCAACCCATGCCCCGAGGCCCCCACCCATGCCCCGAGGCCCCAACCCATGCCCCGAGGCCCCCACCCATGCCCTGAGGCCCCAACCCATGCCCCGAGGCCCCAACCCATGCCCCGAGGCCCCAACCCATGCCCCGAGGCCCCAACCCATGCCCCGAGGCCCCAACCCATGCCCCGAGGCCCCAACCCATGCCCCGAGGCCCCAACCCATGCCCCGAGGCCCCCACCCATGCCCCGAGGCCCCCACCCATGCCCCGAGGTCCCAACCCATGCCCCGAGGCCCCAACCCATGCCCTGAGGCCCCAACCCATGCCCCGAGGCCCCCACCCATGCCCCGAGGCCCCAACCCATGCCCCGAGGCCCCAACCCATGCCCCGAGGCCCCAACCCATGCCCCGAGGCCCCAACCCATGCCCCGAGGCCCCCACCCATGCCCCGAGGCCCCACCCATGCCCTGAGGCCCCCACCCATGCCCCGAGGCCCCAACCCATGCCCCGAGGCCCCAACCCATGCCCCGAGGCCCCCACCCATGCCCCGAGGCCCCCACCCATGCCCTGAGGCCCCAACCCATGCCCCGAGGCCCCAACCCATGCCCCGAGGCCCCAACCCATGCCCCGAGGCCCCAACCCATGCCCCGAGGCCCCAACCCATGCCCCGAGGCCCCACCGATGCCCCGAGGCCCCAACCCATGCCCCGAGGCCCCAACCCATGCCCCGAGGCCCCAACCCATGCCCCGAGGCCCCAACCCATGCCCCGAGGTCCCAACCCATGCCCCGAGGCCCCAACCCATGCCCTGAGGCCCCAACCCATGCCCCGAGGGCCCCACCCATGCCCCGAGGCCCCAACCCATGCCCCGAGGCCCCAACCCATGCCCCGAGGCCCCAACCCATGCCCCGAGGCCCCAACCCATGCCCCGAGGCCCCAACCCATGCCCCGAGGGCCCCACCCATGCCCCGAGGCCCCAACCCATGCCCCGAGGCCCCAACCCATGCCCCGAGGCCCCCACCCATGCCCCGAGGCCCCAACCCATGCCCCGAGGCCCCAACCCATGCCCCGAGGCCCCAACCCATGCCCCGAGGCCCCACCCATGCCCCGAGGCCCCAACCCATGCCCCGAGGCCCCCACCCATGCCCCGAGGCCCCCACCCATGCCCCGAGGCCCCCACCCATGCCCCGAGGCCCCAACCCATGCCCCGAGGCCCCAACCCATGCCCCGAGGTCCCAACCCATGCCCCGAGGCCCCAACCCATGCCCCGAGGCCCCAACCCATGCCCCGAGGCCCCAACCCATGCCCCGAGGTCCCAACCCATGCCCCGAGGCCCCAACCCATGCCCCGAGGCCCCAACCCATGCCCCGAGGCCCCAACCCATGCCCCGAGCCCCCACCCATGCCCCGAGGCCCCAACCCATGCCCCGAGGCCCCAACCCATGCCCCGAGGCCCCAACCCATGCCCCGAGGCCCCAACCTATGCCCCGAGGCCCTCACCGCTTCTGAACGCCAGCCATGGCCAGCCCTCCCACTCACCTCCACGTACCCTCACGCACCTCGCACCTCGCACACACAACACGCACCATCCCACACCTGCCCACCTTGGCCGCCCGCACCGCCTCCCGGATGCCCTCCCTGTAGCTCCGCGTACGGACTCTGTCGTTCAGCATGGACATGTGGTACGGCAGCAGCATGCCGTGCGATGCCGTACCGCCAGCCGCACCGCCTCCTTGCCGTACCCCCTCTCCAGCCTCAACCTGCTCCGCTTGGCCCCCCTGCTCCTCCTCCTCCTCGCCCTCCGAGGCGCCCAGGGGCTCCCCTGGTGGCAGGCTCGAGTCCACACCAGCCGCCTGTTCCCCTTCCTCCCCCTCCCTCTTTCCCTCGCCGTCGGCACCACCGCCCCCCTGCCGCTGCGATCCCGCACTGCCTGACAGCGTAAGCCCCGATGGCTGTGCGGCACCGATGACGTCCTCGTCGTACTCGATGCGCAGGTCGCTCGCGCCGGCGCCGCCTGCGCCGCCGCCGGGCGTGAGCGTTACGCACAGGCCTACGCGCGTGCCACGTGCCACGTGCGGCCGGGCGGACAGGTATTGCACGCGCTGCCAGACGTGCGGGCAGGCGGCGGGCGGGTCGGGCCGGCCCTGAGGGAACAGAGGCGTGGAAGGTGAAGGGATCAGCCTGCAGGGTGAGGTCGGCAGGTGCAGGTACATGTGCGGTGACGGCAACGGCGGGCCTTGTGAGTGAATGGACCGGGGAGGGTAGGACGTCTCAGCACCCTGCTTAGCACTGGGCTGACCCCCTCCAGCCCTTGAGGCTTCACGCTGTGCACTTCACGCCGTGTCCCCATAACCCAAACCAGCCCCCGTCCTCCCCACCTGCAGCTCGTGCGGGGCGTACGACAGCCACACTCCTGGAGCCAGCTCGTACTCCACCCACGTGATGACGCAGTCCGCCCGCCCCGCCGCAGTAGCCTGTACGGCAATGTCGTACCGCCGCGGGATGCCGCCCGCCACCTGCTGCCTTGCCCCTGCCCCGGCTTCAGGCTGCTGCTGCCCCGTCCGCTGCTGCTGCTGCTGCTGCTGCTGCTGCTGCTGCTGCTGCTGCTGCTGCTGCTGCTGCTGCTGCACCTCGGCCAGCAGCTGGTGTGCGGCTAGGGTCCCTCCCTCGGGCAGCAGGGGAAAGGGCTCGGATAGCAGCTCGTAACGCATGCCAGACACCTGCAGGTCACAGCGAAGGGCGCAATACCTGGAATGGATGAAGCTGTTACAAAGCTGGCTGTCTGTAGACGTCGGGGCGCCGTGCGTGCACCATTGGCATTGTGCGTTCTGAGGCTGCAGCGCTTGAGAACACGCAAGCAAGCGCCCTTGGTGGCCGTTCCCTTGTACAACGCCTTATCTGCGCGTACGCAACCCGCTCTAACACAATCTCCTCTTAACTCTTGCAGCTGTCCACAGGACAAACCTCCCGTGCAGTCCTGTGTCACACGCGTCAGCTGTCGTCCTCGCAGCCCCTGCACTGCGACAGCGTCCACACCACTAACCGTCCACCCCAACAACCTTGAAGTGCAAGCAAGTACACAGTGGACTACCCCATGAGCCCCATACCTGCATGGACCGTGCCGGCCTCCACAGCAGCTCGTTCGCCGGCCCGTAGTCCAGCCCCCCGCTGTCCTCACGCATCCAGTCCAGGTCCACCTGCAGCGCAACAGGTGCACCAGCTGTGCATTAGGACCTAGTAGTACACAGCAACAGCAAGCTCAACCTGCGGTAACTGTCCTTACTCATCCACTCAAAGCCCAGGTGTGTTGAAACACCTAATACACAGCAGCACCATATGGGATGCAGAACCATTGCTGTTATGCGTCAAGGTGCACCTGCCGCACAGTACTGGTCGATTGCGTGTACAGTGTTTGTCAGCTGCGTGTCAGCGAGTGGCAGCAGACGGCAAAACCGCCCATCGCCATTGCAAATGGCGCCTTGCACGACCATGGTAATGCAACGGCACTCTGCCTGCGTTCCATAGTGTGAACGCGCAGCGTGCGAACTCGGGCCCACAGCTGTGTATCAGCAGCAGCAAGCTAACACACATGACTACCTGGTTCATGGCCACCAGGTCCTCGCTGGCCGCCAACACGCCCACCACGCGCAAGGCGGCGGGGCACAGCAGCGTGCGGGGTGATATCCGGGGAGCGGCCTGCATGCATCGGGAGGATTGGTGGTAGACCATGCCATAGGCACGGGCATGGTCGTTGCGGTGTGGCGAATAGCAGTGCGATCCTGTGTGTGCGCGAGATAACGCTCACAACAGGGCGGCTGGAGCGCTTGGCCTACCCAAGCAGCACCAGGACCCATTACCGCACCGTGCAGCGCCCAACACACTCATGGCCCTGCAACCCTCCAGCCACTCCTGTCAGCTTGCTACGCGCTGCGCTGAGCTGCATGATGCCCACACACACCGAACAACCCTGCCGCCTGCCCCTTCAATCACCTCCGCGAGGGCCGTTGCCCACTCCCCAATCGCCAGCCGGGCGCTGACTGCCCCCGCAGCCACGAATACGTCTAGGCTCTTGCCCTGACCTTGCCGCCGCTGCTGGTGCTGCTCGTTAGCCCCATCCTTCCCGTCCGCCACGCCACCTTGCGCCTCCTGCCCCTGCTGCTGCCCCTGCTGCTGCTCCTGCTGTGGCCAGCCCACGCTGACCCGCACCTCCTCCGGCCCCAGCCCCGCAGCCGCCGCCATCTGCCCACACACCACCCGGGCCAGCTCGTTGCCGTGCACCCACAGCGTGCACACATCACCAGCACCACCCCCCGCACCTACATCCCCCTCCCCCTCTCCTTCTCCCTGCCCTCTGCCATGGCTCCGCACTTCCCGCAGCTGCCCGTGCAGGTGCAGCGCCTGCAGCCCCAGGCCCCCTGACACAGCCGCAAGCAGGGTCGGCTGCGCGCCGGGGGCCCCACAGCCGTCGGAGGCACCGCTAGTGGCGCTAGCGGGCGCCCGTCCCTCTGCCGCCCCGTGCGATTGAAGCACTGCTGCGGCTGCTGCCTGGTCCGCCAGCTCCGCCAGCGCCCTGCCCCAAACCTCAGAGTGGTGCGGGTCCTGAAGGTGGGGGCGGGCAAAAGACAGGGACCACTCAGTCTGAACATGAAGCCGTGCCTTTGCTGGAGCGGAAGTTGGTCTTTATGAGGGTGTGGACATGGCCATCGCAACAAGGAAGGCGCAGCTCGTGCGCCGTGTTGAAGTGTTGGTGAGCGACAGCAGGGCGGCTGCTTGGCGCCGATGCCATTCAGTGACATGCTGACGCAAGCCGCCGGCTCGAAACAAGACCCCTCCCACGCCCTCCTCTGGAGACCCATCTGCTTGCACCGAGCGCACCTGCATGGCGGGCAGCCAGTTCTGGGGCAGCACCTTGTCGCCGCACAGGATGAGGTTGTCGGTGGCAAGGCGGAGCAGGTTGGCGGGCTGTGGGAATGAGGGAGGGGCACAGGGGTGCGTGCGTCCAGTGCGCTTGGGATCCATGGTGCAGGAGCTCAACTGCGGTCCTTGAGGATGCAGTGCGTTGGGTTCAGAGTCAGGGCGGCCTACCACGATCGGGTGGTGGTGGTTGTGCTTGGGAGAGTGACTGCCTGCAAGGTGTCGGGTGTGAATCACGACGAACGAGGAGGAATGGCATCCCTCTCCGGGCAGTATTCGCCACCCGTTGCACGGTGCTGTGGCTTACCGCCGCCCGGGGGTTGCTGCGCGCCAGGTTTGCTGACTTGTAGAAGCACATGGCCGCATGGTCGTGGGAGCCCTGGGGGGTGAAGCAGCGTTGAATGGAGTGGTGAATGATCGTATACACAGTTAACAGATCTTGGACAGCGCTGGGAGGGCGTGCGGCGGCGCCATGATGGTGGCAGCCCTCGAGGGGGAAAACCCCAGCAGACCTCCCATGTTGCAGCCGCCCATTCATCCCCATCGCCCCAGAAAGTCCTCTTCCTCCGGGGTATGGTAGTGAGTGACACAATCTTTTACTCGTCTGCTTGTCAGGGATTCTGTATATCCCCATTCCGCACTGCATTCGCTACCTACATACCCACCCACCTTGAGCAGGTGTGCCCTCCCCAGGCTAAACCACGCCAGGGTGTGGCTGGGTGCCTTGCCAACGACGCCTGATAAGATGGTCAACGCCTGCTCAACCTGATGTTGTTACGGAGGCGGGGCAAATGGGGGAAGGGGATGAGCATAGTTGTCAGAAGCCTGGGAGGAAGGCAGGGCGCGGCGGGGAAGCCGCACAGCTTGCGGTGGTTGGCGCCGGCGTAGGCGCCAACAACCGCCGTTTTGCCAGCAATGGTTGCAATTTGTTATTTGATGCTTCTATTGGTAAAGATGTTCTTGCCTTGCCGCGGTCGAGCGCCTGGCGAGCGACCGATACCATGATGTCCAGCGCGTCCGCATTTGTCAATGCGTTCATTCTTTGTGGAGCACATAGGCTGTACAAAAGAGGTCACGATGTTGCGTCTCGCGGCGTGTACCTCCTGATCAGAATTTAGGGCGGAAGGCCGCCGACCGGAGCCGTACCCCACATGGAGCCGGGACGAGCTCCCATGGCTTCCGCATGGGCTGGCAGAGCGCCCCGCTGTCCCGGGCGCTCACTGCATGTCCCTGATACAGATGATGAAGCCAAGGGCCTGCTGTTTGATTGACCTCAACCCCCTGGAGCCCGCAACCTCCCCGGCTGTCAGTCAACCAACCAGAGCGACTGGCTGCTCGTGAAGTGCAGCTGACGATTCTTGTATTGGCAAAAGCTTAAACACCACGGCGACTGCAATCCAACCCAGGAAGTCATGGAAGCAAGCTGCAGCCGGTTAGAGGAAGCGCTGCTGCCGAAAGGCAACAGGGGCGGCTGACGAAGGCTAGAAACAAATACCAGGCGAGCCCCTCCCTTACATGCGCCGCAGTCTGCAGGCCCAACACGGCAGCCAGGTCCACCATCCCTGGCCTCGACGGCCAACGGCACCACAGGCAGCTCCCCAAGACCCCAACCCACACCGCGCCCATGCCACAGACACGGTCATGAATGACCCTTTTCAACGTGGCGGCACGTCAAATACATTCCAGGGCCCGCACCGCACCGAGCCCAGGCCACGCCGGAGGGGAACCCATCAGTCACACCACAACGCAGCCTGGAGCACCACCTCTCACCAACATGCCCTCCCGCAGTGTCTCCCAACCCAACTCAGCACTTTGTCCACCACTTCAATGTCCCATAGCAGCAGTACACGTGTGACTGACTCCACGCTCGCGACACGTCATGGCTCATGCACCCACTGAGGTGAGACTCGTTGCAGCAGGTAGGCAGCAACAGGTGTTGCAAACCCACCCTCGTCCTCCGCCGTGCGACCCGCTGAAGGCTCGTGTCACAGCCCACAAGAGCCATGTAGTTTGCTTTTGTCATGCTTTAAACACAGATGTCGCTGATGCTGCAACCAGCAACGCTGAAATGGTTCGGTCGCATTGCCACCAACGATACACAATCTGAGTCCGTTGCACCACTCGAACCCCATGCGTTAAGGGTGAGGCAAGCTCGCGACTGCACAGCGTGTTCCTCGCGCTCATGCTCAATGCATGCCAGCGGACTACTACACGGGAGGGCAGCAGCAGTAGCCATCAGGTGCCGACTCACGCTTGAGCGTTTCACCCCCTCCCCGCACCCGCCGGGTAGGAGACCAGCCCCACGCCACATGTCCCCCAGGGCCGTCACAACGCCCCTCCTTATCCCTCGATGATGCTGCAGCATCCAGAAACATCGCCATGCCACGGGCGCTGCTCCTCCGGCGCGACTATTTCAGCTTCTGCTCCTCAAACAGCACGTGCTTGTTGACCTTGGGGTCATACTTGATGAGCTTCAGCTTCCAGGGGGTGTTGCGCGGGTTCTTCTCTGTTACGTAGAAGTACCCTGTCCTCGCGGTGCTGACCAGCTTTATAAGCAACCTGGCGCTCTTCTTGCTGCCGCTCATCCCGGGCGCACCGCAATAGGAAGCACGATGAGGTCTGCCTTATGTAGCTAACTGTTGAGTTGTTAAAGGTTATCGTAAGAAGCAACAGGTAGTGAGCCTCTGTTTGCTGGACAGTTCACGATGGATGGCCGATTGCGCTAGGCTTATTATGGCTTTGAGCCCCCAGGACAATTTGAAAGCACGGAAGAGATAACAGAGCTGCGCGATTGTATAGACGCAAAGTCTTGCAGTGTGCGTCTTGCAGCTGTGCTGAAGTGCTCCGAAGCCTTGCACACGAGACACGCCGCGCAAGTTGCCCATCCATGCGCCTCCCCGCTGATGCGCCTTCTGACTCATCTTCTCTGACCAGCTCCGTCTACAACTCTTGCGAGCTTGCGTGCGGCCGCATGTAGAAGGATGGCGTGGGTGTACCGTCGATGGCGTGGGCTGAAGTCCTCCCAAGCTGTGCAGCCTGACGCGCAACGCCGTGCCTACCTGAAGATGAATCTGCAAATCGCATGCCAACGCACTCCCGGTGTCTGATACGGCATCCAGGTTGATGAATAGCAGGCAGCAGGCTCGCGGCATGCAGCTATCAGCCTACGGTACCACCCTGCACCTGCACCTGGGGCTCGTCTTAGGCCAAGACGGACGCCTTCAACGCCAGCAATGTGGCCATCCAGCATACTGTAGCCAAACCTAATGATCAACAAAGGGTCTACCCTTTGTCATAAACTAGCTGGTGAAAGCCTGGTCAAGCTTTAAAAGCCGTGCACGCAACAACCACTGCTCGAACGCAACATGCAACAGCACCACGCCGCCAGCACATGTGCACGTGGCCCCACGAGCCCCGCGCTCCGACCCCCGAAACCCCTTCCCAACCGCACGCCACTCCACCAGCCAGGACGTCGACTTCATCACCAGCATAAGATGAGTCCATTCGTTTGTCATCCATTGTTATGCCCGTGCTCGCACTGTCTTAAACTGCCTAGCCCAGCTGCCTGACGCCCCCCACCACCGCCGCCGCGCCGTAACCCCGCCCCCGCCCCCTGCCGTGCCTCCCTTCCCCCGCCCCTCGTCGGCAACGCAGCCGCCTTGGTCCTGTCCTGCTGCACCGCCTTCCCGGGCTCCGCTCGCTTCATGCCGCCGCCATGTCCCCCTCCCACATGGCACAAGCTGCCAGAGAGCGCGCCTCCAGCAGTCCGTGCCGTGCAGTCCCTGCCGTCGCCGTGCATCACTCCCAAAGGCGACAGCGCCGCGGCCAGGGGACCCCGCACGGGCCCCCGGCGAGCTCCTGTGTCGGGGACAGGGCATTTGGCATTTTGTGTTACATTCCAGGTGGTGTGGCCACACGATCCTTACTGGTCCCGACCACACCTATCAGGAATCAATCATGTAGCGTTGCGTTGCTGTTGTACAGCAACAAGAAAACGTCCAAAATTAACAGGACAGGAAGTGTCCCACCATGACTTGAAATCCTGCTCAAAGCAGGGGCCAAAGTACAGCGAGGAGCAGGGTCTTGTGTAGCGGAGTGGGTTAAGGTGGCAGTCAGCGAGATTCGGGCCAGCGGGGCGTGCATGCGTGATAGAAGCACGAAAGCTACCCTACGAGAGCCCTACAGAGCGCCCTCCCGGCCATGCCGCCTTGGTGCCCCACCACAACAAACCCACCCTATAGCCTTTGGCCCACACGCACGAATCACACTGCACACGTACCTCATCCGTATCACCGGTGACGCCCCCTTTCGGCCGCCCCCCGCCTCCCGCTCCCCCGGCCTCGCGTCCTCCCCCCGCCACAGCACCCGCACAGGCGACCGCTGCTGCCGCCTCAGCAGCGCAGACGCGCCCACCCCGTGCTGCTCCCCGCCGGCCCCCACCCCACTGCCCCACGACCCCAACCCCCAGCTGCTGCCAGCCGTCCCCGGCCTCAGGGCACCCCCCGCGGACCCTGCCCTCCCTCCCGTGTGCATCGGGCTGCCGGTGTGCCTGTACGAGACTGCAGCGCCAGGGGAACGGGAGGGCGTGCCCACACCCCGCCTGTGCTGCTGCTGCTGCTGCTGGTAGTTGTGGGTAAGGTGTGGGTTAGGGTGGTGCGGCAGGAACATGAGCTGGCCCTGCAGGTCCCGCACGCGCGCTGCAATGGCCGCCTCGCTGTGGTGCCGCTGCTTGTGCAGCTCAGCAACCGCCTGGCGCTTCAGCCGCTCCACCTGGGGGACGCAGGGTGTGCATGTGCAGTGCCGTGGTGCGTTGTGTTACAATGTATTGGGGCGAGCGGGGTGCGGGGTCAACCGAACGCCGCACCCCGCAGAAAGAACATGCAAACACCGGCAGTACGACATGGATTCTCTTGAAATAATTTCGCTCGCTCGCAGCTACCAGCTTGGCCTCCTCTGCTCCCCTTCCCGCACGTCTTTATGCCAGGACCCGGGTGACCCCTTGCTCCGGCCCCTGCGTCAGCACCCCAGCTCCCCACCCCGCCCCACCTCGTCCGCGAAGCTGCGCTGCAGCTCCTCCAGCCGCGACTCGAAGCGCTGCCGTGACGACGCCACACGGCCAGCCAGCCGGGCCTCCTCCGCAGCACGCACGCGCTAGGAGGGATGGAAGAAAGGAGTGCGGGAAAGTTGGAATTGATGCATGTTTTGCACCAAGCGTTGGGGACTGAAGGAGAACCCACCATGGCCCGCAGCACACACATGCTGAGGGGATGGGGGGCATGACATTTGACATTCATAAGATTTTACATTACATGACGGTCTTTATTCGCTCACCGTAGTCAGGTAGTCTTCCCCTCACGGCTCCCATGGGTCCCTTGCTGTGCACTGACGCGCCCCCGTTTAATGTTCCCGGGTACGCAACTTCCACCTTTAAACCTCCCAACTTCCACACACTTCCTCCCTCTGCCCTGCCCCCACCTGCAGCTCCCCCAAGGCGTCGTGCAGCGCCGCGTGGTAAGCCTCAATCTCTGCGGTCCGGGCGAGCCATAAGCAGCACAGCGTGGGTATACATGCATGCCGGGTGTTGTGGGCGTGCACCGGTGCACGGGTTCTATCGGTCGTGTTTGTAGGCACCCCTTGCCACGTGCAGAGAGGTGCAGAGGTCTCCGTTGCAAGCCAGTGACAGGTTGGGACGAGGAGGGGCGCGTGCTGCCCCTGTATGCAACCCACTTCTCCAACACAGCACCTACCAAGCTGTCTGTGCTCCACAGCTTTCGAGGCCTGGTCCCGTAACGCCTCTTCATGCTCCAGCGTGGACAGCGGGGCGTTGAGGCCCTCGGACGCGAGCTCGGCCTCCAGGCTTCCCGGTTGAGGCGAGAACAGCTGCCAGATGCACACGAAAAGTAAGGGGAGCTCAGTGAAGGTGCATTTGAACGAGTGGAGTTGCCTTCTGCGGGCTGCTTGCTTGAGTTGACAACGGGCAAAGGACGAACGCCAACTGGAGTCCAACATGTGCCCACCAGTTGGGTCAAACGCTGACCTGGCTTTTTGCCTGTGACGGGCGTGTAGGTGTTCGCTTGATTGCGCTTAAGATTCGATAAGCATCGGAGCCAGGCTCAACGTCGTCGTGTTCGCTATCCGAGGCCATTTTCCCGTCGCGCAGCGGTTACGAGTCGGCCAAGCCTCCTCCTTCCCACGCCATTTGACAGTGCCAATCGTATTGCATATGGGTCAAATGATATTGGTCAATACAAGAAACGGGTGAACAAGTCCAGCCAGTTGACCCATTGGCAGCTGAAGCGTCGGCTCTTCCTACAACGACCAGTGTATGCAATCAATGGCAACCAGTGCAAATCGACTTGTCACGATACGTATGTACTCCACCGGGGCCTGTCCACATGTGCTCGGCCAAAGCCCATCTCACGCGCAGCAGGCAACAAAGGCCATGGCCTCCCTGCAGCTTGCACTGCGCACAAACATACTCCGACCAATACCATGCCACCCAACAGCCGAAGCTCCATTGGCAGGACCCACATGTATATGTGCAGCGCATTCGCACGCCCCTGGCCCTCGCACATGCCAGGCATCCAGCGGCTAACAACACATCCCTCGTGCCGCCGTCCAATGAATTCCAGTTGTTGCACGCCTGCGTCCGACAGCGTCACCCCCACAGTTCTAACAGGCATACTTGCAGCCTGACAGTAGAGCCAGCACCAGCACACACCTACGGCAGTGCAGCAGCAGAATGCAGCAACAGCATGCAGCCATGTGCCTAAGGGCCCACAGTGATCATGCTCGCACACACAAGCTCGCACTACATTCGTACACAAGCTCACCCAGCCATCCGCTCACATGCTCGGGAGGACACCGGGGCAACATGCCTTTGTACAGTCCCACCCTACCCGGCGCCAGCCTTCCGCCGCCCAATCCTGCTACACCCTCTCTCCTCGCCCAGTCACCACCCCTAGTGCCCGCTTCCCCACGCCCCTGCATGAATCCCAGACCCTCCCCTCTCCCCCCGCCCCCCTGCGGCGTCTCAGACCTCCTCTCTGACCTTCCACACCCTACATCCACCCCGACCGCTGCGACCCAGACCCTTGCGAGTCCACCCTGAAACCCCCCGGCCCAAACGACCGGACCCCACGCCCCGCGGACGAGGGCCTGCTGCCCCCTCCCCCCGCCAGGATCATGGGCGCAGCGTTGGGGTCTGGGTACACCACCTGCGCCGCCCCCTCCTCCTCCTCGAACCCAAGCATCGCGCTCTTCAGCGGCAGCGTCCGCCTCGCCGACGGCGGCGGCGGCAGCTTGCCGTACGACATGGCAAGCGACGGCGCCGCGCTGCTGGCCGTCAGCATGCCTGCAGCTAAGCCGCCACCGCTGGCGGCGCTGCCCGCGCTGCCCGGCCGCCGCCGCGCCGGCGCACTGGACGGCCGCGAGCTGGCGTTACTCCGCCGCCCCCCGCCGCCACCTGCGTCCTCGTCGTATTGCACGCTCCCGTTCGCGCTCGGTTCCACGGAGGGCGCCTTCGACCCGCCGCGGCTGCCGTACGATGCGTTCGGCCTGGCCAGCGAGCGCGCCGACGGCGGGCGGTACTCCGTACGGTCCGCCAGCAGAGGGTCGCCGCCGCCGCCACCGTCCTCTCCGCCGCTGCCGGCTCCTCCTCCCAGGCTGGTCAGGCCCGCCAGGAGGCTGGCGCCGCTGCGCTGCGGAACCAGGTCCATGCCCCCGCTGCGCCGGCTGCTGCTGAAGCTGCCCTGCCGAGAGCCAGGCTTCCCGCCAGCTGCCGACCCACCAGCCGACGAGATTGCCCACGGAACAGACGCGCTGGCGGCGCCGCTGGCCTCCCTGCTGATTGGCGGCATGCCGCCGCCGCCCCCACCACTTGCTGTCGACGCGCCGTCGAACTCGCCGTCGTGCTCAGCCAGCTTTCGGCTAAACGAGTCACGTGAATCCGACACACCCGCCGCCGCCGCCGCCGCGCCCGACTCTGACCATGCAACCGTCGTACTGGCGGGCGGCCGCTGCCGCGACGCCGAGCTGGGTCTGGAGCTGGACCGTGACGCGGACCGTGATCCGCCGCCGCCGCCCGCCATTGCGCTGGCCGGGCGGCTTGACCCGCCTGCCGTCGCCGCCACGTACGCACTGTGGGAAGCGGTTGACTCAAGCAGGCTGCTCGAAGGCGGTACGGCAGACCGCGGTCGTGAAGGCGGCGGCCGGCGGCTGCCACCCGACCGTGCGGACGACGGGGAAGCATCGCGCTCACGGTGCGTGCTCCGTGTACCGGACGCGACAGACGGCGAGCCGTACGAAGCTGTCGTACCGCTAGCGATGCTCGCCGTGTCCTGGTCGGACCGGTCCGTACGTTCGCGCCGAACGCGGTTGGCGCTGGCGGGCCGCGACCGCGGCTTGGCGGGCGAGGGCGGCTCGGCGGTTAGGCTGGTCATGCCGCGCGGGAAACGTGGCGGGCGTTCAGAGTACTCCGTCGTCAACAACTTGCCGTAGGCCTGCAGAACAGTTGCAGCAGGATAGAACGACGCCGGAGGGAGAAGAGTTAGTAGCAGCGGAGTGTTGTGCTGTGGGTGACATTCTGCGCGGCAGCTTCTCCACTTGAGACCAGCAGTTGCTGCATCTCCTTGTCCCCTTGAGCGCTAGCCCGAACACTCCACAACCAAGGCTTGCCTCCCATCCCTTCCTCTGTCACAAGCCCGCAAGCCCCAACACCCGACAGCCCAAGGGGCCCGAACGAGCGGGCGTTTCTGCTTTCTGGCGCTCAGCTCCCCGCCCAAAGCCACACCCACTCGCACCTGCTCGAACGCCAGCAGCTGCTGCAGGTTTGCGTCCAGCGCGTCCCGCACTGCCTGCAGGGGCGCCAGGTCGATGGCGTCGGCGAAGGCGCGGGCGCGGCCCAGGTCCAGGCGCCTGCGAGGGCAGGTATGAAAGGGGGGTGGAGCACGGGGTGGTTGGCAACGGTTAGGGTGGTTGCGATTGGTGAGAGGAGAAACGGCAAACGGAGAGTGATGATGCGTGGCGTAGCGGGCCAGGTCCAGGAGCCTAGAGGGAGGAGGCGAGGCAGGCGAGGGTGTGCGCAGGGATGTAGGGATGTAGGGTGTTGCGGGGCGGCGAACGCTGTGGCGGGCCACCGCAGGAGCGGCAGCCACACGGCCTGGTGCAGGCGTGACGTTACCGGTAATGCGGCGGTGGCACTCTTCACACGGTGTCCAACGGTGTGCTGCCGGCCACCAAAAGCACAGCGTGCGGAGGCGCAGGCGCGTACTGCTGTGCAGTGGTGTGGGTGGTGTGGGTGGTGCGCGGCGCAGTCGCTCACCTGTGCATGCCGCGCGTGGCCCCCGCCAGCTTGACCAGCATGGCGGTGAGGGGGAAGCCGGCGCCACGGATGCGGGCCAGCTTCCTGTTCTCCTCAGCAGCCTTGATGGCCATGATCTGCAGCGCAGGGGAAGAAGAAGAGGAGGAGCAAGATGGTGCTGAACCATTGCGCCTGGGCTAATGCAAGACCATGTATAGTGCTGTGCAGTGCGTCCCGACACGCGTCCGCCCAGTGAGCACTGTCTAACGTTTACTGCAGTGTGCATGGCGCTTTAGACCAATGCGTACCGTAATGTTTTCTAGTTCACATGTCCCCCTCACCGTGAAGTCGTCCAGCTCCCCCGCGTCCCTCATGCGCTGGAGCTGTTGGGGGTTGCCTAGCGTGCCGCTGCCGGGCAGCCCGGGCACGCCGCCGGAGGAGAAGGCGTGCGCAAACTCCTCGCGCGAGATGCGGCCGTCCTGGTTCTTGTCCACGTCCTGCGGCGCACACGGGGAACACACAAGAGGCACATGTCGTGGGCACACCTCCTGCATGACTACCTTCCCACCAGGACACCCCGTGCAGGTGCTGGTGCTCTGAGGCTGCACTCCTGCTCACCCGCACCCCGCTGACCCACGCCACTGACCCATACCATGCTAACCCATACGGCCCCTGAACCCACACCTCACCCTGACCCACATCCCGCTAACCCACTGGCACGCACCTGGAAGGCCTCGAACAGCAACGTCTGCTCCTGCGGCCGCAGCCCCGGGAACAGCTCCTTCAGCATGGCCCACTGCTCGCGGTCCGACCAGAAGCCGTCGGCGTCGCGGTCGAACTGCGAGAACAGCTCGCCGGGGGTGGCCTTGTCCTGCGGGCAGGGGATTGCGGTGTGGGGGGGGGGCAAGGAGGGCATGGCAAACAAACCTTTGAGCCAGCATAGAAACGGCCAAATGCGTGTACGTTCCCAACTGATCTTTGAAACTCGTATTGCAGCGCCGCCAGCCAGTCGTGCACATCCACACCCCTACCCCACACCTAGTACACCCCTAACCCACACCCCACCTGCAGCATGAGGATGGCCATCTTGTGCAGCACCAGCTGCACCTCCAGCCGGTCCCTCAGCGGCACGATGATGCCGCCGCGGGTGCAGGCGCGCACGGCAGCGGCCAGGTCCTTGTACCGCACCCTGCGCAGGGGCGTTGACGCGTGGAGCTCACACTGATAAAACGTACAACACAATGACATGAGTCAAAAATTCCAGTCCAGACGGGCAATTAGTAGGCCGTGGCCAGGCTCCTGTAGCGCACCCAGCACTTGCGGCACGGCCCAGTAGAACATTGGTGGTGGGGGTAAAGATGGGTTGGGGAACCCGCCGCCCCACCTGCCGTCCCCTCCCCCACTGCACAGCAGCAGCGGCACATGGGCACACGCTCCCAGGCTAACACACACACCCGCTAATACACCCGCCCGCACACCCACATGTTGTCGCCCGTCCTGTCCAGCAGCAGCTGCACGTATCGCACGTGCGCTGGGTGTGCGTCGGGCACCAGCCTCAGCACCAGGCGGTACAGCTGGCTCCAGCACAGCGCGCCGTCGCCGTCCTTGTCCACCTCGCGGAACACCTCCAGCAGCCGCACGCGCTCCACCGTCAGCGAGTCCTGCAGGAGGAGAGAAGCAACATCCGAGTGTGATAAAGTGGGATGCATACCATGATGTATCCGTGCCAGTCTTCCACCCGCATCCCCTCACCCCCCGCGGCGCGGAACCGGCCACCAGCAATACCCGAGAAATCATGCAGATCGCTCATCATTGCGGATCGCAACCTGTGTGTATACACGTGCATTGCCAACCGCCCCCACCCGCTCCCATTCCAACCCACCGTGAGCAGCGCAAACACGTTGCTCCCCAGCGCCGCCGCCTCCTCCACAGACACCTCCGTGCCGCCGTCGTCACCCATGCCCACCCCCATTCCCCCCATCCCCCCGGCCAGCCCCTTGGGCGGGCTGAGCCTCAGCTCCCGCTGCCCCCCGCCGCCGTCCGCCGCATCGTCGTCGCCGTAGTCCGAGGCCGGCGCCTGGCCGTCCCCGCCACCCTCCACCCTGGCCTGGGGCATGGGGTACAGCTCGATGGCGTGCACCGGCTGCATGGGGGCCTGATGGGGGGGACGGGGAGTGTGTGTATTAAGGTTGTGTATTAGGGCTGCAGGTGGTGGTGGTGGGGTGTGGGGCATGGGGGGCACCTCGATGGCGTGCACTGGCTGCATGAGGACATGCGGGAGGGGAGAAGCGAGTGTGGGTAAATGTCAACAAGGGATGGCGCAAATTGACAGGGAGGCGCGTACCGGTTGCATGGGGGCCTCCGACCTTACGATGCGCTCTCCCGCCCGCCGACCTGCACACCTGAAGCACATCCGCAATCTCACACACACCACGTTTATACGCACCCCGCCCACCTGTGTGTTGATGCACGCCAGCTGCATGTCGTACAGCGCGCGGCTCATCTCGTTGGGCGTGTTCATGGGGCTCTCGCACAGCCCGCCGCACAGCAGGAACACGGGCACCTGGCTGCGGGACATGGCGCAGGCGGTGCGCAGCGCCTGCGGGTAAAGGATGAAAACGGCATGGGGTAAGGGCGGTCAGGCTTTATGCATCCGCCAGGGCATCGACTGCTGTGTTGGCCGCTCCTGGTTGCGGAACAACACGGCACACGCAGTGCGCAGGGCCTGGGCTTGGAGGGTATTTGGGTGAGGAATGGGAACGGGCAGAACGCAAGTGGAGCGGGTGGCGCCCAACGATGGTGTCAGCAAGCACGGCGTTGCGGGGCCTTGCCGCAGCGAACGTAGCAGCAGTGTTCGCCACCATGCACGACACGACATGCCCTGGCCCTCAGCGTCCTCCCCACCACACCTTGTCAATGTTGAATCCGGGCAGCGGAGGCATCTTCTGCTTCACGTCGTCGTACCTGGGGGTGGGGGTGGGGGCGTGGGGGCGTGGGAAAGGACACAGGGGTTGGCACCGCATCACCATAACTTCTCCCATGACGGCACGGTTTAGCAAGGGAGGATTGCAACGGCACACCACGCTCCCCTACGTCATGTGTCAAAGAGTCACAGAGCGCAAGTTGTGACATCCCGCCCGTGTCCCGCGACACCCCACGGCCCCACCCACCATGACCTCAGCCGCCCCAGCATGCCCTCCGTCACCACCCCCAGGCTGCTGCGCCACGCCTCCACCACGTCCCGCGAGCACAGCAGCACGTTGAAGCGCGGAGGGGGGCAGCCGGCGGGCGTGTGGGCCACCCAGAAGTCAAACGTCTTGCACAGCTGCTCCAGCACGAAGCTAGGGGGCCAAGGAGGAGGGAAGAGGAGGATTGAGAGCAGAGTAGGAGAAAGGGAAAGGACCTGGGCGACAGGGGAGGGCGCCTCTCCCCTGGTTTCAGAGCCAGGCTGTGCAGCGTACACGTCTTGCATAACATGCCCCAACGGCCTATCATGCATGCACCTTATATGTTTGAGGTGCTAGCCCGGACACGGTTGAACGCACCACCCACTTGATCCCGGAGAACGGCTGTAACAAGCCGTGCTGATCCCTAGCACGATCACGCCCCGCCACCCCCATGCACGCACGGCACTCCACGCTGCTTACCCACACCCAGGCACCCACACGCACCTGATGCCCGAGAAGGGCTGCGCGGTGCTGACGTCCAGCACGAACACGCCCCCGCAGCATGAGTCCACCACCTGATGCCCCAGCAGGAAGCGGCCGTGCTTGCCGCGGCCCTCGTTCACCTTGCGGACCTGGGGGCAGGGCAGGGGGCGTGGGTGTTGGTAGTGTGTAAGGGAACACGTAGTCAACCTATTACCATATGCCCGTACAGCCATAGCCAATGCGACAAGAGCCGCGTTGATGTTGTTGCTGCACACCTGTGTTAACCCACACACCGCTAACACACACGCACCTTGTCCAGGTGCTGGTCCATGTACTCCACGCTCAGCGCCACGCTGTCTATGAGCGGGATCAGCTCGCGGTACAGCCCGTCGGTGACGGTCACGTGCACGCCGCCGCCGTTGGGCAGCCACCAGGTGAAGAAGGGGGACCTGGTGGGCGAAGAGGCCGGCAGAAGGGGATGCACAGCAGGGATAAGCACAGGCACTCTGGCCACTGTGGTTGCATGCCGCTGTCTGGTCGCGTTGGGATCAAGGTGTGAAATGCATATGGGGGACATGGGGATAGTGGCGCACACCTGATGAGGTCCCTGCACCACATCCACCTACACAACCGCCGAGGTGACCGTGGACATGATGCTTCCCGCCGCTCATTGGGGCCATACCCTGTGCCCGGCAGTGCTCCTAACCGTCTTGGGCCCTTCCCCGAGCATGCCAAGGGATTGGCCACATGCCGCTCTGCCCCTCTTTCCCTTCAATGCTCCAGAAATTGCATCCCACGCCTGCACGCGCTGCTGTGCTGTGTGCGTCATCACCCACTTGCAGTAGATGGCCTCCGAGTGCGCCACGATGGCGTGCGTGCGCGAGAAGCGGTCCGGCACGTGCTTCCGCATGTGCGGCGGCACGTCCGGCCGCGGCACCGGCCGCGACTCGAACACCCACTGCGCCGTCAGGTCCACCGTGGGCAGCAGCCGGCTCTTGAACACCAGGCCCCCAGGGCCCTTGGTCCCACCGCCTGCCCCTCCGTTGGCCGTGCCATTCATGTCCAGGCCGTATCCCGCCGCTGACGCCTCCCGTGCACTGTTGTTGCCGCGCCTAGGGCTGTCCCCCGCGAACCGGGGTGTGGGCGGAGCGGACGCGAGCAGCAGCGGGTTGGTGTCCGGGGGGCGGTCGACGCCGGCGCAGGCCTTGCAGTGCCCCCCCTGGATGTGCGGGAAGGAGCCCCACTTCATGAGGAACTGCAGCAGCCGTGTGCGCTCCAGGGGCAGGTAGGAGGCGTCCGACAGGCGCAGCTGGTTCCACGCCAGGTCGTTCAGGTCCTCGTTGAGGTCGTTGGGATCGTACTGTACGGCAGATGCCGTACGGTGCAGCTGCCGTACCTCCTCGGACGGTGGCGGTACGGTGGGCGCAGCCGTAGCGCCTCCCAGGGGGAGCTTCGGTACGAGCGCCGCCGTACCGGCGCCGCGCGCCATACTCTCGTCCAGGAGGAGCGGCACGTCGGCGAAGTTGACCCGCGGCGTTGACTGTACGGTGCCGTTGGGGTCGTTGGCGGTACGGAAGGCGGAGGCGGTTGGCGCAGCGTGGGGATCGAATGTGGGCGGGCGGAGGAGCTTGAGGTCGGTGTGGGGGCGAGACAGGATGCGGTGGGGCGGGGCGTGCGGCTGCAGCCTGTGGGAGGGGCGGGGGCCAGGAAATGGAGGTGGGATAAGAGACGGTGGAGGACGGACGGAGGCGGGGTGGAGATATGGGTCAGGCGGTAGCTTGGCCAGCCCATCCGCGCCCCCAAGCCGGGCAGGGCCTTCCCATCTGACTTGTACACACCCACACCTTAACCCACACGCGACACAGCTGGTGGATACTCCTTCACTTTCAGATGGGTTGGACCGCTCGCTACGCTTTTACAGCCCCAGCTGCAGCTGCCTCGATGCTGATCACCAGTCACGTGTCACTAGTTTTGCTCCTTGCCTGTCACCTGTAACCGGTGTTTGCGTTGTTATATGCTCCTGTGACCCCGCATCTGCATACCTCCACACCTTGACCCACACGTTAGTACGCACTCCCCCACCTGGCCAGCGGGTGCAGCGGCAGCTTGGCCAGGCCGTCCGCGTCCCAGAAGTCTGGCAGGGCCTTATCGCGCTCCAGCCAGAAGCGGAACGCGTCGCCGTCGCGAGGCAGGTAGAAGCGGAACTCGGGGGGCCCCACGTGGCCCACGGCGCGGCCCTTGAGCATCTGGCTGCGGGTGCTGTAAGGCCAGGCGGGGAAGATCTGGACGCACACCTCGCAATCTGCGCGGGGGCCGGGCGGCGGAGGCAGGGGGGTCAACTGCAGAGGCAGACGTGCGGGCGGGACGTTGTGGCCTGGGAGGGCACCAGGAGGCGGATGGCCAGTACTGCAGCGAGGTGTGCCGCAACCAGCAGCAGGTCTAGTGATTGCGCGCGGTGAACCATGGTCCAGTTTCATGTCCCATGGTGTCCCAAGCCCTTACCGCGCTCCAGTATGAGCGTGTCGTTCTCCTCCAGCCCCGTGACGCTGTCCCAGATGACCGCCCCCCACGGCTCCTGCTCCTCGGGCGCGGGCTCGAACACGCTCATCAGCGCCTCCTCCTCCGCCTGGCGCTTCAGGTCCGCCTCGCTCTCCTCCCTACGGGGCGGAGTGGGGTGGGTGAAGGGTGCGGTGTGGCGATGTGCCTTAACACGTGTGCGACAGAAAAGCTCAGCTGTGTGCTGGGCGCCCAGGGTGGCGCTTGGGACGCGCCTTGCTCTCCTTCCTACGCAGCAGTGAGGTCCATGCTGCTGGTATGCCACGTGCCATGCTCGGCGGTTGTGCCACGTGCCATGCTCGGCGGTTGTGCCACGTGCCATGCTGCTGGCATGCCACGTGCCATGCCACGCACCTCTGGGGCGCCCTGAACGCCGACGCCCCCGACACGCTGGGTCCGTGGCTGGGCCTCCTCCCCCCGCTGCCCCGCCGCCCTAACACACCGCCCACCCCCGCCCCTCCCCGCCTCCCCCACCGCCTCCGCCTCCGCCGCCGCCACCCCCGCCCTCAGGCGGCTGCGCAGCAGTCCCCCCGCGCCTGAGCCATCCGCCTGTGACGACCGCCGGGGGGTGCTGACCGCGCTGCCCGTGCCCCCACCCCCCGCCCCTGCACCCCCTCCTGCCAGGATAGCGTCCAGGCCGCCTGAAGCTGTGGCGGCGAAGCCACTGCCCGCCCCTCCGTCGGCAGGGTCGCCGCTTTGTGTCGGCGGACGGCTGCCACGAGCGCTGCCGCTGCCACTGCCGCCGCAGTCCCGCACAGAGGCCGGCGGGGAGCTGACGGCCGCCGCCGCCAGCAGTGACGGCTGCGGCTGCTGCGGCTGCGCCTCCAGCGCCTGCTGCAGCTGCTGCTGCTGCCTGTGCAGGGAGGCGCGCAGCTGCCCCACCAGCTCCTCCAGCTGCTGCCGCTGGGTCAGCAGCTGGTCGCTCTGCTCCTGGGGGTTAAGATTTGGGGTTAAGAAGGGCAAACGGATGGGGGCCGTAAGCGGTGCTTCTTTGCCATCCTCAGTGTGTCCCGGTTCGCGGACCAGGCAACCAGCTTACACACGCAGACGCACACCTAACCTGCCCCACCGCCCGGGACTGCTTGGGCACCACGTTGATCAACCCCCACACACAGACTCAATTAAACAGCACTTCCAAGCGCCACCCCTCGCAACTCACCGCCTCGTACTGCTCGTCCAGCGCCGCCCAGCCCCTCTCCAGCTCGCCGATGCGCTCCATCGTCTCCGCCTGCTGCTGCTGCAGCAACGCCACAAGGGCATTGCTGCCTCCTTCCCCTCCCCCGCCCGCTCCCCCTTCCCCGCCTTCCCCTCCTGCCACCGACCGCGGGGCATCCTCCCCACACCCCTCCGCCTCCTCCCCGCCCACCCCCACATCGTGCCCGCTCCTGCCACTGGCACTCCGGTGCGAGGCGCGAGTGGAGTGCGCGTCGCTGTGGCGGGAGGAGGAGGCAGCTCGGCTGAGGGCGGGCAGGGGCAGGGACGCGGTGCCGGCCGCGGGATCAGCACCAGGGGAGTCCCCGACGGCTGCCTCTGCCCCCACCGCGGCTGTCTGTGCGGGTGGCGGCGGTGTGTCCAGGTACCGGACCATGACGCGGAAGCGCACGCCGTGCACCTCCTCGAAGGTGCACGTGTCGTGGCAGGTGACCTGAGAGGGGGAAGGGAAGCGGGACGCCGTTGACAGGTGAGGTGCCAATTTCAGAGGCTTGAAACAAGGCTTTATCGCGTCGCCTTCGTGATGGGAAAATGTTAGGCTAATATGTACATTGCATGAGCAAGGCTCAGTCGTAAGTGACCCGTGGCTAGTGCACACGAGCACACTATGCAGCACGAATGTACGGTGTCAGCCCCCCCCCTCCTCACGTTGACTCGCGGCCTGCTGGGCGCCTTGAACACCACGCTGTGCTTGTCGTTGGTGACCAGGTACAGCGCGTCGCCCCGTGCGGACACTAGGTGGGGCAGCAGGTGGGAGCGGGGCGGCGCGGCGGCCAGGATCTTGAGCACGCGACCCGCGCGGCGGCAGAAGGGGTTCATGACGGCGCCATCGGGGCCGGTGGTCTCAACCTGGGGGCAGTAGGGATAGGATGCGTAGCGAGGGAGGGGCGGCGTGTGTGGGTGCCGTGACGACACTGCAGGAGGGGAGTGCAAGCGTGGACCTACCGTGGGCTGCTTTGCAGCGACATGGTCTTGACCGCCCCGCTGTGATGTCGAGGGCGTCCGGAAGGTCAGGGTCCAGCGTGTTGTCCACGCAACACAAAGCCATCAATCCATACACCACCAGTACCATTACCGCTAATACACGCTTGCTGCATGCTGCTAACACACACCTGGAAGGGCTCCAGCTCGCTGGTGTCTATGGCGTCCAGCAGGTCGGGGTCCAGCGTGTTGCGCGCCCTGCGGCTGCCCTCGCGGGGCACCTCGGGCACCAGGTGGGTGATGTCGTAGGCCTGAGGGGAGGAGGGGTTTACGAGGGCAGGACGACATGAAGGAGGGGAGCGTTGGTTGCCGGTCGGGCCAGGTCGGGTTGCGCCAGCGTACTAATAATGATAATCATAATCAGCGTTTAGCACATCGCCCAGCACCACGGCAGCAGTGCACCCAAGCGAAACATACATGCCACAATCCTCCCAAATAATACCCCTTTCTCCGCTAATACACACCTTGAGCGTGAACCCCGCCACGCCCTCCTCCGTGGCGTTGTCCAGCACCACGGCTGTCGTGCGCGTGATGCGCTCCAGCTGGAAACCCACAAACTGCTCCGGCTCCGCCGTCAGCTGCAGCTCGCGGCTGGCGTCAGTGTCCTCAAAGTCGACAGAGTTGATGGCGCGCTGCGCCACAAGGGGTAGGCGGAGGCGGAGGCGGAGTGTGTTATAGCTGGACGAGTGTGTGTGTGGGATCGGCCCGGGGGTCAACGTCGGCCGTTTCGTCGGCGCGCTACAAACGGCAAACACCAGGCTAGGTTCAAAGCTTCGCACGTGATGTGGCGTGCAGCACGGGGCGCGTGGCAGGGCTAGCAGGTACGGAAAACAGATTTGAACAGATTTGAACAGTTTTGAGGCGTCTCAATCAGCACGGGGCGTGAATCAGGGCTAGCAAGGAACGGTCACAAAATCCATTTCCATCATATTGCACAAACGACCCACCACGAACATCTTGGACTCTGGCGGCACCTCGAAGCTGACCAGCCCCTCCGCGTCCGTGTAGCCCACGTGCTGCTGCACCTTCTCCCCGGACTCCACTGCGGCCTGCTCGCGGTTGTTCTGCGGGGCAACGGGGGTCAACGCGGGCACAACGGCCAACGGTCAAACGCGGCGTATTCCAGCGGTGGGTTTTCACAGGCAACTTACTGCAGTAATGAGCCTGCAAGCAAAGCCGCCCAGGCAATTACGGAGGGGCCATGGGTGTAGCGTTGCGGCCATGCCAATCCGCTCAGGGTCCCCAGTCGTACACGACTAGAAACGCCCACCGGCCTTTAACCACCCGCATGCCAACAACACAGCAGCTGGCCTGGTTGGCCCCCGGCTCACGTGTCTGACCCGCTCCGTCAATCACATCGCTGGAGCCACTCCCTGCTTATGCAACTGCACCACATAGTCCAGCAGCTGGTCGACGATGCGGTGCGCGTAGGCGGACACACCTAACCCACGCCCGCTAGTACACACCCACCTGCACCACGTAGTCCAGCAGCTGGTCGATAATGCGGTGTGCGTAGGCGGACGGCGTCTCGCACCACTCGGGCTTCACCACGGGGGGCCGGGGAGGCTGTGGGGGCTCCCGCACCTCAAGCTGAGGAGAGGAGTGTCAGTGGGTGTGGGCAAACGGGGTGGGGAGGGGGAGCATGAGCTTACGGTGTGTGCAGTCAGGGGACTGCGCTACTAAGAGGAGCGCCCGTCACCATCAAACACCTACGGAAGCGATTGGCTCTGCACCCACCGTCCCAGTTGATCAGCCAGTACCCCTTGTGCTGGAAATGCGGTGCGAGATGCAGGCGTGATGCCTTAGAGTATACGTAACCAACAGAACGGGATGGCCCACCGCCCCTGGTGTGTAGCCGCAAGCGCACCAAGCACCTGCATGCACAGCCCATGCACAGGGCACACCCACCTTGACCTCCACTCCCGGCATGGGCCGCTGGTTGAAGCGCTCGCGCACCCCCACCACCAGCACCACCTTCTTCATGGCGTAAAACACAAAGGGCTCCAGCTCCCAGTTGGCAGTGCGGACCTGGGGCCGACAAGGGGCAAGAGTTGTAGACACTCCATGATGCTTCAAAGTATACATTGTCATGCGCCTTCACGGCCTAGGTCTCTGGCGCCCAGTCGGCCAGTCGGCCACGCGGGAGAGTAATAAGGGATAGGGGCACAACGAAGCCGCTGCAGGCATGTCGATGGCGACGACCATGCTCAACCCCAGCCTGTCCCCCGTTTCCCGTCCCCACCGCCAGCTGACCAACCACGCCGCACCGCACCACCTGCACCGCCGCTTCCCAGTGCCCACCCACCTGCACCGCCCACTCCCAGTGCCCACCCACCTGCACCGTCCCTTCCCAGTGCCCACCCACCTGCACCGCCCCTTCCCAGTGCCCACCCACCTGCACCGCCCCTTCCCAGTGCCCACCCACCTGCACCGCCTCATAGTCCAGGAAGGGGTCACGCATCTGCACCGTCACGCGGTACTTGTCTGCGGGGGCGGGCAATGCGGGAAGTGGGGCGCGGCGTTAAGTTACATGCCACCATGCCAACCATGATGCTGGACAGGCGCCGGACGGTACACCTGGTGGTCTCTGCACAGGAGACGCCTCACGGACCGGCACACACAGGGTTACACTGCGGGATGTGAGGAGTTGCGAGGGGGAGCACGGACTCGCTGGACTGGCGCCCCCCGTCCGGGGACGATGCGTCCTGGGCATCAGCCCCTCGCCCCCTCGCGCCCTGCCCCCTGCCCCCCCACCCGCACCCACCTCCCGGCGTCATCCACATCTTGTCCTTGCTGGCGCCCAGCGTCCCGCTGTACAGCAGCTCGCTCACAACCTCCACCTCCTCCACCTGCAGCACGCGCGCGTGTAACATTGTTAACACGCCCCACCGCCGTGTAAGTCTACCGGTGTAATACCCGTGTGGTGTAAGGGCGCGGTGACATGACGTCCACGTCGCGTCGAGACGTTCTTGCACGGGCCCCGATACAACGCACATGCGCACCGATTACTGGTGGTTTGTTCCCCCCACCTCACCTTGTAGGGGTACGTGTTGGGGTCCAGGTCTGCGTCTGTGTCTTGCGGCAGCAGCAGGCGGTGCCCCGTGGCCTCCGCCTCAGCCACCTCCGCCTTGGCCCACAGGTGCGCCAGCTTGCCCTTGTCCTTCTGCCTGCAGGGGGCGAAAGGGGAGAGGGGAATGCGAGGAAGCCATGGAAGGCGTCAGTGAGTCATGGAGGCGCTGGTGCCTGCACGCAAAGAGAAAAGGTACCAAACCAGAAGCCGGCCTGCCAGGGGGCGAAACCGCCAAGCGACAAACACTATGGCAAGTCCGCGAGGGACAGGGGGACAGACCGGGGGGTTGGGGCAAGGATGGGTGACGCAACCACCGCTGAAACGCCCTGGCAACTCGCCTCCGTTCGTCTGGACGTCAGACTATGCAAGTAACGGCGCCGACGCCCGCCAAGGAACATGCGCAGTACACCTTCTTGCACGGTCGAAACCCCACAGCGCATACGGTAACTGTACGGCACTCACTTCTCCAGGTACGCCGCCACCTCCGGGTCCTGCCCCAGCAGCCCGTTGGCCCGCCGCCGCCCCGGCCCGCCGCCCACCACCACGCCGCCGCCGCCGCCCTCGCCGCCCTCCGCCCCCGAGCCGGTGCCGCGGCCCCTGGCGCCCGCCGCGATGATGGTGATGCGCTCTATGGAGTAGTGCAGGCCGTAGCGGGACCCCACCTCCTGCAGGGGGCAACGTATGTGGCGTGGGTTAGGCCAATGTCTGTGGCAGGTGCAGGACGTCAAACCACATGGGCACAGCGTCACCAACGGTGCGTGCGGATGCACACACGTTTCAAGTCGTCTTAAGGAGCGCAGAGGTGCGTGCGCACACATGCTGAAGCAACCGCAGAGCAAGGGCACACAGGCCCTCACCATGAACCCCTCGTCGCACTCCACGTCGTACACCAGGCCACAACCGCTCGTCAATCAAGAACGAACGTGACGCCTCCCTCCCAACCACCTTCCCCAACCGCCACCCAACCACCGCACCTCCAGGCTCTCCACGTCGTACACCGCGATGTGGAACCAGGGGCGCGCGCGGCAGTAGAGCTGCACGGGGAACTGCGTGGGGCGCAGTATGGAGCCGTCGCGCGGGTGCACGAAGCTCTCGTCCACGTCCTGCATGGTGAAGGGCACCACGGCGTTCTGCGCGCGGTTGATCTCCGCCGCCTCGCCGTCGCCGCTGTAGGTGTAGAAGATGAGCAGCCTGGAGGTTGGGTCGGGGAGCTGAGCGTGTTGGTGGATGATAATATCCCATGCCAGGTGTACACGTCAACGGGGGCTTGGAGTGGGCTAACGCGCAGACGAGCGGATCGCCGTCGCCGCCGGAACTGTAGGTGGTGTGCAGGAAAGAGCCGTGCTCAGTGACTGCATTAACGGGCAGCCCGACGGTGGCCGGGTGGGAATGGGCAGACCAGGCGGGGAAAACGGAGCAGCAGAAAGTGTACGCAAGGCCGGAAGCGTTGCGGTTGCGGCTGTTGGGGCGGAAGGCGGAGGTGCTTTGCCGCAAGGAGTGGTGTTCAGTCGTACATGATGCGTGGTTGGGGGCAAGGGTGAGGTGCGTGGCGCGCATTGCACACCCTGCGTGGCCCTGGCTGCGATACATCAAAAACCCACCTGGATGGGTCCTTCATCTGCATGCGGTAGTCCCCCGGCCCCATGTAGTTGTGGATGTTGTTGTCGGGCTGGCCCCGCCGCTCAATCACCTCCACGCCCTCCTCCTCCTCCACCTCCTTTCCCCCGTCCTCCCCTCCCTTCTCCTGCTCCGCCCCCGCCTCCGTCCCCGCCGCCTTGGACCTTGCGCTTTGAGGCCGCTGCTGCTGCGACCCCACCACACTGCCACCCACGCCCCCGCCCCCGCCGCTGCCGCCGCCAGCAGCGCTGCCACCGGCGACAATGCTTCCCCCGCCGTACGCCGACCTGGACCGTCGGGAGGTGGAACCCCGCCCCGACGGCGATCCAGGGGAGCCCTTCCCCTCCGACCGCGCCGCGGCCTCCTGCTCCTGCTCCAGGTGCGCGTTGGGGTCCGCCACGCTGCCCCCCTGGCTGGCAACCGCCGCCACCTCCGCCGCACTCTGCAGGAAGCTGGACAGCAGCTGCTCCTTGGACCGCACCGGGCCGCTGGGGACACCCGCCGCAGAGCCGCCGCCGCCGCCGCCAGCGCGGCTGCTGCGCACGCTGCCGGCGGCGGCGCCGCCGGCGGCGCTGCCTCTGTCGGCTGCTCCCCAGGCCCCGTCGCTGGGCGGGCCCTCCAGCGCGAGACGGTCCGCCGTGGCATCCAGGGCACCCCTGGGCGGGAGGATGGGGGTAGTGAGTGCGCGCGGCAAAGATCCTTCAGACAGCTTGGCAGGTGGGAGGCCAGCATGGAAGGGTATGCGCAGGTGACGGCGCTCCGGTAACCAGCTACAGCACAGCCTCCGCGCCGGCGCTGCCGCCATGTAGCCACCGCTGGCTCAAGACCCGCGCATCCCCAGTTGCGCAAGTCGCTCCATCTTAGCAGCCAGTCGCCCTCTGAGCCCGTCGTCTTGTGACGTGCTGCTGGCATCACTGCAGTATACCACATAGCACTCACTTGCGCGTGGGGGAGGGCGAACGGGCGCCGGGGGGAGGGTACCGCGCCACGTGGGCCGGGTAGTTGACCTGCCGGAGGGCCAGGGAGGGGGAAGGGTGCAGCGGGGTTGCTGGGCGCACGGCGCATGCGGGTGTGGGGCGGTAGGAGACCAGGCCAACGCCCCCACCTGCTTCGCGAACTCGTCGACAAGCGCACATACGATACATTGCGTCCGCTGCATATGAGCATGGAGGGGCACGCCCAGCCCCCACCTGCTTCTCGTAGTCGTCGAAGAGCATGAACACGGGGGACTCCTGGTTGGCCCGCAGGTGGTACTTGCGGGCGTACTCCCAGCGCCCGACGTCGATGGTGCTGCGCCGGTCGCGGATGCGCCGGTTGCCCTTGCGCGCGCGCCCAACCTGCGGGAGGCGGGAAACAAAGTCGGGGGAACGGGGAGGGTCATACTGCGTGTTGGCCAATGTCCCGCGCAAGGAACACCTTTGGACTGAACCATTCCACTTTATGCTGAGATGCTCTTGTCGTTGGGGCTGCAACCGACATGCAGGAGAGAGGGCGGTGGGGACTGAAAGCGTGTAGCATCCAGGCTGGATGGAGGCCGCAAAGGCAAACTCGAGTCCTACCCCTACCGCCCTCGTTCTCGCCCCCGGGGGCCCCGCTCTCACGTGCCCGTCATAGCCGTGCAACGCCCCCGTAGACCCACACACACCAACCCGGCCACGGCCCACCTTGATCTAACAAATAAGCAGTGCGCATTGCTGTGTGTGCTGAATGCCGGCCAGCCCTACCTGAGCCCTTACATTGCGGGTCTGCCCAGCCCCTCGCCCACGCTTGCCTGCCCCTCTCCCTCCCGGCGGCAACCTCGGCAGGCCCGCACACCACCGCGCACACCTTCCAAGCGTGCCCCCGGGACAGCTGCTGGACAGCAGGATGCTGCCTCCCCTTCCCACCTTTGGCCCGTAGAAGAAGCAGTGTCCGTCGCTGTCGGTGCTGTACACCCCCAGCGGCAGGGTGGACTCCTCGGCAACATGCCCCGCGTCGGACGGCCAGCCCACCAGCACGTCCTCCGCCCTGTGGGGGATAGTTGGAGGTCAGACATACTCGAACAATGTGTAGAAGACATGTGTACTTATGTATCACTATTTGTGCACAAAGGAGGGCGAGCAAGCGCGCGTTGGCAACCCGCTAGCAAGTCCCCCCCTCCTCTGCTTCCCTCGCCTCCCCAAACACTGTTGCGCCCGCCCCCGCCCCCCCGCCCAGACACTCACTGCACGGTTGTTGCCACAAAGTCCATCTTGACGCCCTCCGACGAGTAGAAGGACACCTTCTGGGGCGGCACGCCGAACCGCGGGTCCACGCGGGGCAGCGACATGAGCGGGTTCACCTGCGGGTGGAGAGGGTGGGTTGGAGGGCGCGGGTGCGGATGCGGGCTCGGATGCGGGTGCTGTACGGATACGGTTACGGGTGTGCGGCAGGTCTGGACAATGGCCCAATGACCACAGGCTGCCCCACTGCCCTGGTCGGTCAGCTGTTCGACCTCGCGCAGACGCGGGCCGCTTGCAACACCCCCATGACATGTGCCGCCTCGGCGCACGCCGTCCCTCCCGTGCTACACTCCCCTGTCTTGCCACCCCCACACCCACCTGGCCGCGACGAGCCGCTGTGTCCGGGTGGTGCAGCGGCCGCAGCTCCCACACCCAGCACGCCGAGCTAACACACACAGGCCCCACGCTAATACACACCCACCTGGCCGTTGACGTCCCTCTGCATGCTGTCCGGGTGGTGCAGCGGCCGCAGCTCCCGCAGCGTTACCACCACGGCGATGCGGATGGGCAGCAGGCCCACCTGCGGGGCGGGGAGCCAAGGAGGGGGTGGGGGTGGGGCAGGGGAGTACCACGGGAGGGTGCGCATGGGCACCAGGATGAGATCGACATGGAGAGGGGACAGCGGGGCAGAAGCGAGAACAGGTCCATGAAACGCGGGAGCGTCAGGGGACCAGGTCAACCTGGAGGGTATGTCGGGCCACGGACGGGTTGGCGGGCGGGGCAGAGAGGAGGATGTCAGTGGAGCATGCCACACGGGCTGTACAACCCCAATGCTCTGCGCCAGCCCCTGACCCTGCGCCAACTGTGGTCTTATGACATCGTTGGAAGGCGCTCTCTTGATCCGTCCATGGCTGCCCCTTGCATAGACGACTGCCGCCCCACCACCACCCCCACCCACCCACCCCCATTATCTTGTCCCTGCACTTCACCCGTCCACGCGGACCCACCTGCCCCACCGCCGCCTGGCCGACCTCTGGCTCCCCGCGATTACCATGTAACCCTTACACACAACCTTCACAGACAAAACCCTAATACACACCCTTCACGTACACACTGACCCCTGTTGCACCCACCTGCCCCTCCACCACCTGCCCGTCCCCCGGGGTCAGCACCAGGTGCTCCCCCATGTGCCCAAAGTCGTGGTAGCCGCTGCAGCCGGCAGTCACCAGGTAGGAGTGCCCGGCCAGCACCTGGAGGCCGAGAGCGGGGAGGGATGAGGGAAGGAGCTGAGCTGGGCGGGAGGGTGGAAGGGGACGGCGTGGGTGTGCACAGCAAGCCCCTGCATGCTTGGACGACCGGCCGCGTGGGTCAATGGGCAGCACAGGGAGGGGGGTGCAGCATTGCTGCTGCCCAATCCCACCTTGCACAGCACGGTTCCGTCCCGCTTGGAGTGCGAGCGGTTGCCGAACGCGTTGGACACCGTCTTGGCCTTGTCCCGGTCGGCGTCCGCGGAGGGCAGCGTCTTGACCTGCACCTGGACGTTGGCCAGCGGGGCACCTGGGGGGAGGGAGGAGCAGGGGGGCAAGCAAGAGTGTGTATGACGAGTAGCAAGAAGCAGAGAGACTGGCAGTATTGTGGACTAACAGGGGAGGCACCAACGGCCGCTGGCCCCTTGCAAGCTCCCAACGCCAAGCGCAGCAGCCTGTGAGGCCCGCCACGCAGCTCCGTTGCTCCTTCGTGGCCTAACCCGCAGCTGCCACGGCACGTGCCAAAAGAGCAACACGGCACACGGCACAGGGCACCGCCCCTCGGCCCCGCGCGCCGCCCCACCCGCCCCGGCCTTCACATGTGCACCGTCACCAGGCACCCCCAGCGGGGAGCCGGGGATTGGGGGCGGGGGCCAACGCCCCCCAACCGTTCAAGGGCCCCCTCCCCCACCCACGCACACCCGCCCCTGCGCCTTCCCCAGCTCGGCCCGCACCCGCGCCGGAAGCCTAGGCACCGCAGCGGCAGGTGCACAATCTCCCGGGCCGTGCTGTCGCTCCCGGTTTGCGCCGGGCACGGCAACACACGGGGCCCAACATACAGGGGTGCTGCTGCAACTGCATAGATACACAGAGGTGCTGCTGTTCCACCCCCTGGCGGGCTTGCCTCCCGACAACGCACGCACCCCCTCCAACCCCCGGCCGCTTCACCAGCGGCTGTACAGGGCCCCCCAGCCTAGCCCCCCACTCCTCTGGCCCTCGTCCAGCAGCTGCTCAGGGGGCCGCAGCCACGTAGCTCCGTGGCCCCAGGACAGTGACTGGCTAACGGCCCATGAGGGCCGAGCGCATCCCTGTTTGGGCCGCCCCCCCTCCATACCGACAGGTGGTGCCCCGTTCAAGCCTTCCCCGTTCCCCACTGTACCCTCCCATGCCCGCGTGCAGAGAGCTGCCCCATGGCACCGCCCAGGGGGACCCCAACCCCCGCCCAGAGTGTCCTCCGTACAAGATGCACCCGGGAGCAGGGCTACCCCGCGTGGGGCTACCCCAGGCCCCGACTGTTGCCTTGGGTCCCCGGTTTGCCATTAGTGCCCTTAGCACTGTTGCTGCGGCGGTGGTGCCGCGGTGGCAGCGCACCTGCACCGCTCCCTGTCTCCATCCCCGCCTCCGCCCCCAACCTGCCATGACCCTCACCCCCGCCTTCTACAGCTTCCTCCATCCCCATATAGCAATCCAGGCAGTTGGAAGAGGCGGTAGGGGCATCCCACCTGTGGTCTTGTCGAAGCACACCAGCCTAAGCCGTGCCGTGGGAAGGTGCACGTCGCTGGGCGGCTTGAAGACCGCCCGGTGAGAGCGCTCTGGCTCCTTCGGCTTGCCATGGACCACGATCTTTTGAAAGTCCTGGAAGACACAAGGCAGCAGAGTGCGCCCGGTTGTGCCGACGCTGAAGCAGCGGGCATTTCGCATGCTTCCTACCTACAGGTGTCGGAACCTCAGCAGTGCGCGTGGTTGTTTGTTGTTTGAGCATCTTTTGCATGCTATATCAAGCTAGACAATGCCTGAAGCCCTAGGCAGTGGCAAGGGGTGCCAGTTGAACTACCGCATTTGAGCTCTTACCGCTGGTATTGTGTTTTGTACCCCCGCAGCCTTCCCAGCATTTCGATCGCCTTCCTTAAGGCCGTGACGAGCAGCGACGTCGTCCGGTAAGGGAGGTGGCGGGGAGGGTCGCCCGGGGAGCCAAGTCCGGCCGCGTCCTCTGGTTCCATGGCACCGGCCAGTACGCGCTACATGAAAGTTATCTACCTAGCATTTTGTGAATGCCTGTTGTCTACCTGCAGCACCAAAGGTGCCGCTGGTTGTGCCGGTGCTGTGTTCAAGGGTAAGCCGAGTACTTGTAATCTGGCGTAAAATGCACAAATACTAAGATTTCTGCGTAAGTCGTCGACTGGACAAGTCTTAGGAACAGGCACCGACGTTTCCAAGTGAGCAATACACTTCGGTCGGCAGGAGCGCAGGGCTCTGCGCGCCTTCTGACACGCAATTCATGCGGTAATAATCTGTTCAATTCAAATTTAGGCATGCCCAAATCATCCCGTTCCCAACGGGCCAGGATCGGGAGGAGCGCATGATGGCGGGCGTCACATAGAACGCAGTGGTGGTACCCCTGCGTGGCGGAGTTGCCAACCGATGACGACCATGGATTCAGGACAAGCTCTAGGTGCATCAGTTGCATTATGTCGAGCCCTATCGCCTTTGCGGCACGTGTAGCGGTTGGGGCCAGGGGAGACTCTCCTGACCCATGGGGACCGTGCGCAAGCAGCTTGGAGGAGCTTCACAGAGCTTCATGTAGCACGTGTGCATGCCGCCGTGAGGGACCTCGGCGCCCCCCAAGACACCCTTCCGCTTTGTTCGCTCGCAACCTTGACGTTTCCTGTCTCCTCAGAGCCCGCTGCGCCGTCAGCTTCCAGCCAAGTGATGAGTCGACCTAGAGACCCTGCCTGCAAAAAATAGGACTCCATTACACGCGGTAACCCTTCTCCAGAAGAAAAGCAATTCAACTTGGTGCCGAACTCCCCTGGTGCCCCGCGTCATGCACATACCGCAACCCACTGTACTGAGGACCGACACGCCCTGGCTTGCTCCTGTTCCGTGCGGCAAACGCACGCCATGGCGTCATGATACCGCCAGCATACCGTACCGGTGATCCGGCATTTGGGCCGTGACTGCGTCGGTATTGTTATGCCGTACTGTTATGCCGGTGCGTTTCGGGGTATGCGCAACACCGCCATGGCTGACCTCAGCCCTGTCAAACCGTACCGTCAAAGCACCCGCAGTGTCCAAAAGTCTTGATGCATCCCCCGCTCCCCCAAAACGAAGCACACACGCGCCGGTGCAAGGCACACCGTCCCCCCCCCTTCCTTCCCTGCCGCACCCCGCCCCTCATTTCCCCGTCTTTTGTGCCTTGCTCCGCGCAAACGGGTTGTTGTGCGTCTGCGCCGGCTTCCGCTTCAGGGAGTCGCTCCCCGGGTCGGGCTTGGCGGTGGCGGCCGCCAGGAGCGTGTTGGGTGTGGGCAGGCCGCCCTTGGGGCCCGTGCTCTTGGGCCCCGCGGAGAGGCCCAGGCTGCCCAGCGCGCTGCCCGGCCCCGCCTCCGCTATGACCGCCTCGGCGAAGGGCGTTATGCCGCCGCCCCCGGTGGCGGGCGCGTTGAGGTCGGCGGGCGCGAGCGGTTGGGACGGTTGGCGGCCGCCGCGGGGGCTGGCGGCGCCGGCGCCTCCCCTGTGCATGAAACGGGCAGCACACAGGGCCAGCCCTCAGCAACGCCAGCAAGAGACTGCGTTTCGCTGACGAATGTAAGTCCCACAGTCGCATCAATCCAAAGGTTTTCCTTGCGTGCCAGCATCGCAACCCCAGCCAGTCTGACCCCGTGCGATGGCGGCCAACGTCACCCACTCCCCATACCCCGCCACCCACCGCTTGCCGTACGGGATGGGCGTGTACGCGTTGGCGTTGTCCCGCCCCTCCTCCCCATTGTCCTCCCCGTGCTGCTGCTGCTGCAGCTGCTCCCCTGGCCCGCCGTACGCCCCGCCCGCTGCCGCCGCCGCCGCCGCCTCCATGTCCTGGCGCTGGGTGATGAAGGCGCTGATGCGCTCGGCCAGGGCGCGCGCGCCGCAGGCGTTGGCCAGCCGCAGGGCACCTGTGTGTGTGCGTGCGCAGCAGGGTACGTCAGCGAGGAGCCTCGGGTGCGGTTGCACGTGCAACCGTACTGTCCGCTGCACGCACGGGATATTGCCCAGCTGCGCATAGTCTGCTCCGCGCCAAGCTCCCGGATCGGATGCCAACTCTGGAGGCTGCTGTGCAAGGTTGTGGCGGTGTCGCACAATCGAATACGGCCACCGTCACCCTCCCCACCCCCGCCCCCCCCAACACACACACACACACACACACAAGTTCTGCTGTTCAATGTGCCCAGCCCCCGCCTGCCTCCCCTCACCCTCCAGGCTCTTGTGCAGGTTGAGCTGCGCCGCCAGCTCCAGCGCCCGGCCGTGGCGCTCGGCCTTGACGGCCTTGGCCATGGCGCGCAGCAGGTGGCCGTCCTGGGGGTGAGGTGGTGCATGTGTATTAACGTAGGGTGCGGGTGCACACCGATCGCGTAGGGCGAGGGGCGGGGCTTTGACCATGGCGCGGAGCAGGTACCAATCCCGGGGTTGTGGGTGAGCTGTGCGAGATAGCATCATGGTGAGCTTTGGGAGCGAAGATGACCGTCTTGGGGGCGGGCAAGGGGCCGGGGGCAGGCAACAAGGCCATGCGGTGTGCGACGAAGCTAACGGGTGTGCGTTAATATCGCGCAGTGGGTGTCGACCGGTTGGCCGCCCCCCCACCTGCTGCGCCTGCCTCGCCTCCAGCAGCCGCGACACGTCGTACGCCTCCATGTCCGCACCCGCAGCCGCAGCGGCCTCGTACCTGCACGCATGGAGGGTGCGGTGCGCACGCGTGGGTGGGGGATATCGCGTGGAGGCTGGAAGCCTAGTCAGGGCGCTCGTCAAACGCCCGTATCCAGCGTGGAGGCACACCCGCCTCCGACAGCGCCTGACCCTGCCTTGCCTGCCCCTATGCATTCATACCGTACACACCCACACGCTCACCTGCCCCTCAGCGCCGTGCAGCTGAGGCCCTCCAGCAGCGCCTGCCCCTCGTGTGCCGCGCTGCCGCCCTCCAGCGACAGCACGGGGGGAGCCAGGTCCACGGGCGTGTAGAAGGGGCGCGGGTTGACCTGGCGGAGGTGGGCCAGCGGCACACAGTAGAGTCAGAGACAGGCAGTCAGGGGCATGCTAGGAGTACCCCATTTCCCCACTCCCCCCTTACGCCATCACCCCTCCTCCGAATCCAGACACCACCACCACCACCACCAGTCCCCACAATACACATGCACACCCGCCCACCTGCCCGCCCACCTGCCCAATGCACATGCACACCCGCCCACCTGCGGCCGCGGGTCTGTGGGCTTGCACACCACTGCGAACATCTGCGTGGCTGTGAGGCCCACTGGCCACAGCACCTCCGTATTGCGCTTGGAGGGCGGCGGCTCGAATACGGGCACCCAGCGGCCGCCGTAGTCGGGGGTGCTGCGGTGCGGAGGACGAATGGGGGTTGGGAGCGGGGTAAGGTGCGTGATGGCGGATGGTGGGGGTGGGGAACGAGCAACAGTCCTGTCGACACTTGCCGATCAGCCGTGAAAGTCCGGCCGCATAGGGGACTGTTCCGCAGCTGTGCGGCGTGTTGCCCTGCTTGCTTTCTTGCTGTGACAGTAGCATACGTCCTTCCCTCACCGTATGGCCAGCACGCCCTCCGAGTCCGCCACAGCAGGCAGGCCGTGGTCGTCCGTGAAGCCCAGCCACTGCGGGGGGAAACCACGTACGGGGGCGTTACACACATAACCGCACATGTAATTTGTTACGCACTTCTGCACTCGCAACCGTATCTGGACTGGTCGTCCGTGTAGCCCAGCACTGGGGAAGGGTGTTTACGGCACAGGGCGTCAGGGCCGCGGCAGGTATGCGGGGGTATGTGTACGTGTCACTTTTTCAAGACACAGCGACCGCATGCCAGGGGTGCGATGAAGCACCCGCCTCTGGCCCTTGCCGTACAGGATGCGGTCAACCGCCGAACGACTGCAGCCCATGATCACCCCCACCCGTGCCTTCTGCCCCTCTCCCTTCAGGCGGTGACGCCGCTCTTGCTATAAGGCTATCAGTCCATTTGCATCAAGACCGACACCCATCGACCGCTGTGCACATGTAAACTGCTAAACACAAAGCCGTGACGTGGTAGGGCGGAACTTGGTCCTGTTCACATACACTGGCTGTCCAGACACGCAGACACCAGCCCACCCACCGTGAGCGTGGCCCCCGGGCTGAGCGGCAGCGGCTGTGTGGCCACGCACGCCAGGGTGGTGGTGTCGTACAGCGACACGGACAGCTGCTGCGACTTGGTGTGCGGGTTGGGGGCGCCTGGGGGAGGACAAGGGGACCAGCAGCACAAGGTTTCGGCCTCGCGACCATGTCGTACGCATGCACAGCTTCGCATGCAGCTGCTGGCCGGTGGTGTGCTGGCGGGGCGGGACCTGGAACACCTGTGTGACGGCGTGGGGGCACGCGGGCAAGGGCCGGGGGCCGGAGGCAAGGGCGTGAGTGGCCGGGCACCTAAGCGCAAGCCCTTATCCCTAGTGCAGCAACCCACCGCTGTGCCACACCACCATGAGCACGCTGCCCGCTGCCGCCATGGCCACCGGGGGGCCGTCCAGTCGGGCGATGAGCGTCTGGCTGCCGGCCAGCGAGAACAGGCGGAGCAGCTGGCGGGAGGTGGCGGCAGCAACGAACGTCGAGCCTGTAGGCAAGCGGCGGCGGCAACAAAGATGAAGTCTGTAGGTTGGACGCACAAAGACAGCAAGAGGCAAGTTGATCGGTGTCAGCAAGGACGGGGGCATGTGTGTGATCGCGATAGTGCGGCGTATTTGGGCGGAACCAGGGATGCTGAACGTGCAGCCGGTCACCAATACCGCGACCAAACTGCTCACCCACAGCCAGGCACAGTGCCTTCTTTCCCGTGGGCACCGCCGCCGTCCATTCCTCGTTGACTCGGCACAATGTAGTGAGTGTAAGAGGAGATGAATGGCGGTTGGCAGTTTGTCGAGTCAAGACTCACCCACAGCCAGGCACAGCGCCTCCTCCCCTGTTGGCAGCGCCGCCGTCCACTCCCCGTTGGGCGCCCACTGCTCGAAGGGCCGGAACATGAGCATGCCCGGCACCGCGTCGGGGTCGGGCTCGGAGCCCAGCACGCCCGCCTCGGCTCCGGCGCCGCCCGCGCCCGGCCCCGACCCGCGGGTCGGCGGCGAGGAGTAGAGGACTCCCTTGTCGCCCAGCGCGGCGCGGTCGAAGCCGTAGTAGTCGGTCATGAGCGGCACGCGGGAGGCGAAGCGCGAGGCGTCGTGGAACAGCACCTGAGGAGGCGGGGTTAGGAGGCGGGGTGGGGTAGCTTGCATGTCATCCTTGGCCCCAGTGTGATACTGCTTTCCGTGCCGGGCGCACCCCACAATGGCACTCGCTCGCCTGCTGCTGACCTCCTTGTGTCCTCCTTCTTGCCTTGCCGGACGCTACGCACCACTAGGACCGACCACCACATGCCCATACATGCACACGCCTTCAACCTTAGTCACGCCTGGGCCCGCGCTACGTGGTCCTCCACCGCCTTGCTGGTCACTGGACAACACCAACCAGCATGCACCCGCTAATGCACATGCCACATTCTCCCACCAAACACACAAACACACGCGTGCTCACCTCCACCACGTGGTGGTCCTCCACCGCCTTGCTGCTCACACTACCAATCATGTTGTACGTCAGGAATCGCGCCCGCCCGCCCTCCACCCCAGCCGTACTCCCCGGCTGGAACGCCCCCTGCGGCGCCGGCCCCGGCGGCCCCGCCGGCGCCACCACCGTCCGCACCACGGTCCGCACGGTCTGCACCACCGGCCTTGCCCTTCCCTGCTGCTGCTGCTGCCGCTCCGCCCTCCGCCCCGCCCCCTCCACCCCCTCCATGGCCTCCCCCTCCCCGCTGCCTGCGTCCGCCCCTGCCCCCTCCACAGGCGCTGCCACCTCCTCCTCCACCACCACCTCCTCCTGCACCACCGCCCCAGGGGGCAGCTCCTCGCCGCCCAGCGCCCCCTCCCCCGCCCCCTGAATGCCGGCCCCGCGGGCCTTGGCCTCACGCCGCTTGCGGTCCGCTGCGCGGCAGCACAGGTCGGGGTGCGGCACAGTGCGTTTTACAGAAGTTATGTCGGCCATCAAAGACGGCGTGGTTGCGGTGCATGGGCCACACGAAACCAGTTAGTGTGCCGCATGATGCGTGATCCAATGCGGTGAGGTGCAAGCACCTCCCACTGCACCTCCATGCGATAGCACCGCGCTCCCCTGCCGCAGCTCAGCCCGCCAAGGGTCGCCGGTTTATGGCGGCAGCTGCTCGCTGCACGCGGCGCTGCTCGCCAGAGCACACATGTGATTGCAGGGCCAGCTCAACGCCAAACCCGTACACGCAAGACGAAGCTGAACCAACGGTGCCTCCCACGAACCCTGGCCCACACCCCTCCCCCTGCTGCCGCTGCAGTGCTTCCAGCTTGTTGACACACAAGCAGGATGTGCGTCTCATCCCACGTGCACGCGCCTTCACACCCATGTCTCAACACCCTCGCACCCACCATCGTCCTCCTGCTGCCGCTGCATCGCCTCCAGCTCCTCCGTGCTGGCGGTGGGGGAGGGGTGCGTGGGGGGCACGGGGGAGGACCACACAGACACGTGGCCCGTCTCGGTCACCTGGGGGGAGGGCGGTTGCAATGGGGGGGGGCGGTAACCGCAAAGCGGCAAATAGGGGGAGGGGCAAAGTCACACTACTGATACACGTGTGCTCACCAGGTCGTTGCCTTCAGGGCTCCACGCCCTGCCTCTGACCACCCAGTCCTGGGCATGCACCAGCTGCACCCCTAACATACATACCCCCTTGACCCACACACGCCCTGAACACACATGCCCCGCCCACCAGCGCCAGCTCGTTGCCGTCCGGCCTCCAGGCCACGCCGCTGACCACGCAGTCCAGGGCGGTGGAGGCCACGGGCGAGGCGCTGCCCACCTCCCACACAACCACGCGCTTGTCCTGCCCACCCGTGCACGCGTACAGACCTGAGGGGAGGGGGGCCGGAGGGGAGGGGCGGCGTAGGCATGGTTCACAGAGAGCATTTCAGGAGGTGTGGCGCCGCTCGGCGTGCTGCATGAGACGCAATTGCCTTTCCTTGCCTCCTAGAGCAAGAGTAAAGGCTTGGAAGAGGCGGGGCGCCCGGGCGAACACACGAACTCTGTGGGGCATGCTTGGGATACTCCCGGTTGTATACCGCCCGCAGAGCCCGACTGCAGGCCTGGGAACGCGGGGCGGGGAGCACGTCGCTGGCCCCCGCATGCTGCTGTGCTCGCTGCACCCCATCCCGACCTTGCCTCTCTGCTTCCAACCAAGCACCAGTGCTGCCCGCCACCCCCCGCCCCCACCGTTGGGCGAGAATGCCACCACGTTGACCGCCTGGCTGTGCTCCCCGCTGAGGTAGCCTGTGGGCTCCCAGCTCAGCCGCTCCAGCAGCACCACCTCGCCCTCGGCGCCCACAGGCAGCGCCAGCACGCTGCCGCCGTCGGGGTGCCAGGAGGGCGCGTGGCGGCGCACAGAGGTGTAGTCGACCTGGCGGACAAGAGGGAAGGGAGGGGGCGGTTAGGCGGTAGGACGGGGGGAAGGGGAAGGGGGCGCTGACGCATGAGGGAGGAAGTGGGGTGTGTGAGTGGAGTCAGGCGTCCTGTCCGCTGAAATGGACGCCGCTGTGTCGCCGCCGCACGCTGTCATGCAGGGTGACGCTTCGCTGCGTGGTGGAACGGCACCAGGCGGTAGCAGCGCAGTCAGCTGCGGGCCCCCTGCCGCACATAGCACACGCACAAACAGTACCTCGTGCTGTCATGGCGCACACGGTTATTATCAAAAGACACAGTATAGTCCTAGGTGCAGCACACATGCATGCTCCCACCCGCTGGCACATGGCCTCCAGCCGCTTGTCCACCCGCCCCTCCACCGTGTCGTACAGCAGCAGCCCCCCCGCGTGCTGCACCACCGCCAGGTAGGTGCCCTCGGGGTCCCACGCCACAGACAGCACGTAGTCGTCCGTGCTGATGGAGCGGGTCACCTGCGGCGGGGGAGGGGGAAAAGAGCTGACAAGGTTGGCTACTTCATAACTCGGACGTTGACTGAAGGCCCCCTGCGTTCCACACAGCAGGTACAAACGCAGAAGGCAGCAGGCACGAGGGAAGTTGAGTGCTGACAAAGGTGTGAAGGAGACAGGACACGATGGATTGGGTCACCAGCAACAGGACAAGCACGAGGGTTTAGCGTTGGGACGAAGATCGACAGTAGGAGAGAGCTTATGTTCAGGCTTTCTGGAGGCACGCAATTGCTAGGTACAGCGCATGCACGGAAAGAACATTGCGCTCGCCGTCCCCTGCGCCACGTCCACCACTCAAACATTGTTGCCGCGCCCTACTCCATTCAGCATAGCACCTACCATACGCTCTTAAACACGTCTCACCGTCCCTCCTGCACTTTATGGGAAAGGCGCTTATAACCCTTGGTATGTGCGCATTTCTCACCTTGCCCTCGGCCACGTCCACCAGTTTGACGATGTTGTCGTCCCCCGCCGCCGCCAGCCGGGTGCCGTCGGGGGAGAAGGCCAGCGCGCGCACCGGCAGGCTGAAGCGGCACACCACGCGGGGGGACTCCAGGCCGGGCAGCTTGTACAGCTGCACGGCAGAGGGAAGGTACGGATGTAGAGGATTATGAGAGTACGGCATGGGGATGCAGGGGCGGATGCAGTGTGCGATGGGGGAACGGGGTGGGCGGGTGGGGACAGGAGTGGGGGGCGTGGGATGGCGAAGGGGAGGGTAAGGGTGTGCAGACAGTGTTGGCTGCAGGTGAGCAGGGTGAGGCGGCGTGTGCCTGTTGGAGGAGGTGTCTAGGGCAGTGCGGCTGTGGCTTGTGCGCAGGAAGGGAGGGAGGGAGGTTGCTTGCGGCCGTGCGAAGGCCGTGGGGTGGGGTCCGGCCCCGACCCACCTTGACATACTCGTCGTCGCCCACAGCCAAGAGCTTGCCCTTGGGGTCCGCTGCTATAATTCTCGCTGGTGGCATTTCGCATTTTGCTCGGTGAAGCGTCTCTAAGAGAGTCGTGTCGCGTACGCATACTTTACCGTCCGCTCCCGCTGTCGCGACCAGCATTTCGGCCTTGGAGCGGACGTATGCGACCGACGCCTGGCCGTTGCCATGTCCATTTGTGAGTTTCAGTTGTATATCGGACTTTCCCATGGCTACGCCTGTGCCTCTATGACGCGGGCGTCCGTCGTTCGGTTCCCGGCAAACCGTGCGCGCCTTTAGAACCTTGGAAACCCAAGCTGACCTTGCGCATATGTAATTGGTAACAGTATTATGTCTTTTAGTAGATAACAACGTCTTGAGTTCTGTGCCATGGTTGGGCTGTCGGTGTTTGATTCCCGCGCTACATGCACGGAGAGCCGGGGAGAGCCACGCACCGTGCACGGGTATACCGTGCAAAAAACAAACAACATTTTATGGCACGTTTAACGGAAAAGCTTGCAATTCATCTTTGAGGCGAGGTCAAGTGGACGGTGTCAGGGGAGACTCCCACAGTCCCAGGAGCCGAGCTGTTTGTGGTTTTCGCGGAGACTACATTGTGTTGCTAGGCAGAAGACAGCCGAACTGAAGGCTGGCTGACCCACGCTTCCTGTCACTTACATCCGTGTCCTGGCCAAGCAGGCCAACCCTATTAACACCAGGTCTCCCTGCTGCCAAGCGTGCCGAGTTGCCCCTGTCAGGGGAGCCCTCCCGAGCGAATATGTGGGAGAGTGGGACAGCACATATGTGGGAGAGAACAAGTCAGAGATTTCATGTGCCTGACGAGGGAGTGTCATACACACCGCCATGCCCATGGCAATCCTGCCCTACTACTCAGCTCCTGGTCCATTCCTACCCTGCTGAGCCGCATCCTCACATCACTTATTGCGTCAAACGCGCCACCCACAGCTCAACATTACCCGGTGCCCTTGCATCTGAATACCTGCACTTTACGCGCCTGTCGGTTCGGCACCTAGGTGTGCTGCTGTTACTGTCGGCCCACCAATACCGGTATGGGGCTGGGAAAGAGATGGTGCATTTATTGAGCAAAAAATAGGGGCCTCGTGGCGCGCCCGCCAGCCCCGCAATGCCTCACAAGTAAAATTAGAGTGCGGATTCTGTGGCACTGGGAGGGCGACGGCCACCCCAATTTTTCAACGCGCCATGGATGGACATTCCAGGGGGGCGACAACAGACGGGTTGGCGGCGCCTCCCGCTCTGTTACACAAGCAATAGTCAGGTGTTGTATGGAGTGATTGCTCTCAAGGGAAGAGTAAGGGCGAAGGTGCGCAAGAAGTTTCCGACGACGCGCCCCTAATGCAGGGGATATCCTCCGGGACCGACCTGGGCGGACGCGCGGAAGGGCGTACTCGGGAGCACGCAAGTGATAAATATGTAGCTTGGAATTCGCTGCAAATAATCTTACTCCGCCAGCCGACATCCAAGTTTTCACGCTTAGTTTCACGCGGCACGGAGAAGCTGAGGGGACATGCTGGACCGTGGACCCCATGCACATATAGTCGCAGCGGTTGCAAGTTCACCCCGTGCCATTCGCATGACATCAAAATACTCATTAGAACATATGTATACCCCCTGTGTACTCAGCGCTGTGCCTTGATGTCAGCAGCTGAAGCGGGGGCAAGGAACTGTAGGACTTCAGGGCGCCAGGACAAGTTTTTGGCGCCCCTGAGACGCACGACCCCTTCAGGACCATAGCTATCCTTGCGACGCGGCTCATGATATGGGGGCTCGGGTGTGCATACGCGGTTAGGTTGGCAGGTCCTGTCCGCCAGTTGTCAGTGGAAGATGGACGGTCGCCCGAGGCCGACCGGAACGGTACGCACCGCTTGATGTGCAGAGCAGTATTGTAATGTTGCCCAAAGTCCTTTGCTAACTCTTTCTAAGCAAAGTTTTATCAACGCAGAGGGTCGCCTGCATATTGCTCCGTGCATCTGTTACTGTTACTGTTACTGTTACATAGCTTGAGCGGTGCAGCCCACAGCCAGCGGTATGCCCCATGAGCAGTGTGGCTCCGAGACCGTCAGCAGGAGTAGACAAGGAGAAGTGCACCTGGCCTAACGCCCGTGGGATAATATCCCAGCCCGGGTCTCACTGATGCGAAACAACAGCCCTGCCAGACTGGTCTGGTCCTCAACCGCCATCACAGCACAGATCCCCTGGTCGTAAGGCAAATCAACAGTAGCACGGGCACTGGCATACGCAGGGCAGTGGATAAGCACGTGCTCTTCGTCCTCGACAGCACCACCGTTGCATGCGAGACACAGCCTTTCGGAGCGGGCCAAACGCCTGCCCCTTTGGACAGCTCTATTTGCAGATAGCGGCCATGCACAGAGCCTAAACGACAGTAACTTCACTTGGTGCGCGCGCGAAATGAACACTTTGGCGTGCTTAGGCCACATGGAACCAGCAGAGCCTCGAAAGGCGAGCCCCATTTGATGCTTGTACCTACTCATCTGGATGCCAGGGCGCTTCCGTCGGACGGGAAGTCCACAGGAGATACTAACCCGTGCATGATCCCAACCAGCCATCAAACGCTCTCTAAATTTAGACATCACAGTGGCAAAGGGAGGGGCGCCCAGCAAGCCCGCCGCCCTATCTGCATGGGAGACAGTATCTACAGGTAACTCCAGCCATACATCAACGCCGAGCTCCCTGACAAAACGCAGCACTTTACCCGCCCAAGCATCAGCCCATCCCTCATCCGCTAACCGGATCTCCTCTCTCAGCACGTGGTGGGCGAGCGACCCTTGCTGCTTGACCAAACGGTTCCAGAACAGGAGGACAAGTCGAGCCCAAAAATAGTGCAGCGGTAGCTGAGCCATTTCGGCAAACAACAGGCGGTGGGCTGGGCGATAGGTCCCACAGATGGATCGCATAAAGCTATTTGCAACTTGACGGCATTGTCACGCAAGCACCACTCAAACATGCCTTCAGAGAGGTTAGCATAGTCGCGACGCCGTGGGGGGGGCCCGCCATCTAACATCTCGCAAGGGCATCGGGACCCCAAACCTCGCAGCCGTACGACAGGATAGACCTGACCTGTACCTCAAAGCACCGCATGCGCACATCAGGCGCCCACATGCGCATCTTCTTAAGCTTGCCAGCAAGTTTGAACATAGCACCACGCCCAGAGGAAATCAGTTGCTCTCGACAGTGGCTGGGGGAGAGCCCAGGGCCGTAGACTAGACCTAAATACCTAGCGGAGGGCACTAGAGGCACCGCCTGGCCCGCAAGCCTAGCAGACCGCGAGAACACCTCAGAAACTACCTCTCTCTCCCTGTCTTGACTACTGAAGACCATTAGCATCTAATGGGCCCTGCCGCCCTGGCCTACGAACGGCTGGTGCCGGCATATGCAGGCAGTCCTTGATAGCTCCACACGTGGCCGCTTTGTCTAAGCTGCATGCATCCAAACACATTGAAGGGAGCATGCCGTACGCACCACGCACGTTGCGCCTTTTGCTTGGACATGTCCAGGCGGCCACATGGACATGGACACAGGCACACAACGCACAGCTCTCGCAGACCGAGGAAGGCTTGCTTCATGGTCCCATCATGTTGGCATGATATGCACCACGTTTCAGCTGGATTTGGGCATGTCTTGGGCGGGCTGTGGTGGCATGGCGCGTGGATGGGCCAATAATTCCCGCGCGGCCATTTGCCAAATATACCAGCGCAGTGCATAGAACCAAAAATTAGGGGGAGAATGCCGTTGGTATGGGGCGAAACGGCAAAGGCTAATTTTTGTTTGGGTTCAAATTGTAACAATTCACGGTTTGGTGGTATGCGGGGTCAATACCGGTAAGCTGATGCAGGCTGCCGCTTCAGATAATTGTGGGCAGAACATTGTGGGTCTCACTGTTTAACCCTGGTCGACGCCGCATACGGCGTACGGTAACGCCAGCCTTCGTAAATAAATCCCTATTCCACGTGCCCACGTCTGTCTTGAAGTAGTAATGCTTTGTGCAATGTGCCGTACTGCTTGTAGCCTTGTGTGACTGATGATGAACGGCGTCCTGCTGCGTCGGTCAGTAAGCTCCCACGGTAAGCCCCCTGCATCCCCTGCTGTCGGCTGAACCATGCTCTGCTGTGCTGTGCTCCTTGCGCAGTGCTGCAGGTGTCCGGCGGTGACCATAAAAGTGCATACAAACTCATGCCTGGCTACCTGGGCCGAGGTTGCAGCTGAGCCCACCTTGAACCGTGCTGCGCAACAGCGCTATGCGGGGCCACACTTCCAAAGCGCAGGGCAAACGAACGACAAACACGTTTTGCGTTACATGCACCACCCGCTCGCATGCCGTCGCCCTGTTCAGTCGCATGCACCATGCCAGTCGCCCAGCGACACAACAGCAGCACCACGCCCGTTCGGTGCCCCTGGCTCATGTTGGGCGACAAGCCCAGACGTCCCCACCGCCTGCGCCAGCCCTACAAACCGGCTATTCTATGGGCTCCCTTGCAAATCTACCACCTCCCAGGCCCTCAGCTTCCGGGGCGGGACGGTGGGGGCAGGTGCCAGGCACCGCAGACGACCACCCAGCCCCACCCAGTTATACTGCCCGGGCAGCCCAGACAGCCCGACCCTTTACTGACCCAATACACGCGTGCTATAGGCCTTGCCCCCTGCACCAACGTACCCCCTCTGCCAGCGCCACAGCGCGGCGAGCCTGCCACCACGCCAGCTGCTAGCTCCAGCACCACAAAAGTTGTGTCGGCCCCGGCGCCCGTGTCCGCCAGCGGCAAAGCTGCTGAAAGTCTCTACAGGGAAAACTGAGCCTCCAGCGCCGCTTCCAGACCTTGTCGCGCTGGCCTCCTGTCGAAATTGCTCCTCGCGCCGCCCTGGTCACAAGGACCCGGCGACAACCACGGCGCTGCTCGCCGGCTCCATCACCAATGCAACAATTCGGTCCAGTCTTCCAATCCGCTTAATCGAGGATCTCGCCGGTCTTAATGAGGTAGCGGACCTTCTTGCCGTCGTCGTTCACCTTGTGGCCAACCCGGCTGCGCACGCCCTTCTCCTTAGAGTAGAGCATGACGTTGGAGTGGTGGATGGGGAACTCCTGGGTCTTCAGCTGCCCAGACTCGTTCTCCGCGCGAGGCTTGACGTGCTTGGTGCCCTCGTTCACGCCCTCAACCACCACCTTGCCCTTCTTGGTCAGCACCTTAATGATGGTGCCAACCTTGCCCTTGTCCTTGCCGGCAATGACCTGGACGGTGTCGCCCTTCTTAACGTGCATGGGGATGCGCACCGCCTTGCCGCTTGGGGTCAGCTCGAAGTGCTCCCACTTGCGGCCACCGCCAATCTTTGGAAGGTCACCATAGGCAGCAACGACGTGGGTGGTGGTGGGGGTCAGGCGGCGAGGCGCCCCGCTGCGAGCGGGGGCCACAGAAGTGCCAAAGAAAGGACGGGCGGCAAGCATGGTGGCCATGTCGCCTAGCAGTATGTAAGCAGAAAACAGCTAGGTTTCCTATGGACACGAAGTGGAATGCGTAGTGCGCGGGCGAGGGTGAGGAAGGGTCTGCAATGGGGGCGCAAGCAGGACGAAATGCATGGGGCCACAGACTCCCGCGCTGCGACAGACACGACATGGAAGAGGTTGCGTACTAGTACGTATCCGTGCTGTTGCGCTGTAATGCCTCCAGCACTGAAATAAGACGGTGCACTCTCTAGCCAACCTTGTTTGTCAGTGGCCTGTGACGAGTATTTTACAGTACGTATCCGCAAGCTCAATGATAGATAAGTAAGAAGATTGAGGTTCCGCTCCCAGCGGTGCTGAACAGTCAGTCTCGGGTAGAGAGAACTCGGGCGGAGAGTTCCCCTGCTGGCCTGCAGTAGAGGAGCAGTCCCTGAGGCCACATACTGCTGTAAGCGGCACGAGTTTGCGCCGCTACCCTGCAAAGGCCGCGTGGCAGTGCGCACCGCTGAGCAGCGCGTGCGCGGGACCCAAGCCACCGCATCGCCGGGCGCAGCAGCTGCAGCACAGGAAGCGCTACACGGCAGACACGTAAACATTTCAAGCTCCAGCGGTGACTCTGGGCGCGGCGGCAAAGACCTGCCGAGCACAGCAGCAGCAACGGAAGCGGTTTTGGCAGCAGCAGTGCCGAAAGGCCGCAGGCGCTGGACAACGCGAAGAGCCGCAATACAGTCTTAGCAGCACCTTGAAGAAATGGCTCTCGGGGCTGTGGCGAAGGCATTGCTGGGCGCGGGCTCGCTGCTGGCCGGGACTATAACTGCCCTGCGGAGGTGCGTGCCAGCTGTATTTCGGGGAAGCAGGCTGTGGCAAACAGCTGGCACAAGGGCATACTGTACAGCCGCGCAGAGTGTACAGGGTTGCTTGCCCACGCGCGTGTGATGTGTGAGTAGCGGGCAAGGGTGGGGCAGCATGGTGACACGTGGCAGCAAGGTGGGGATGGAGTGGAGAGCTCTTGTGGGGTATCCACCCATGTCGGGCATCCGGTTCGCCGTTCCGCTGGCGCGGCGAAAAGGCGCGGAAGTACCATTGCATGCCTGCAAGTTGGAACCTGTTGCTAGTACTCCATCAGACTAGAGCAGAGAGCTGGGGAGCTGTGCGCTGCCGTACTGTACGGGGCTATCCTTATCGGCGGTACGGCAGGGCCGCAGGACCGCACGGCCACGGTCGCAGCGCAGGCGCCCAAACAACGCCCCTTGCGCTGCCTGTCACTCTACCGGCATGCCTCCAACACGACCCCACACCTGCACACCTTACCTTGTAACCCAAGGCTTCCCCGTGCCTGACCCGCACCTTCTCTCCCTTCTCTTCCAGGCTCAGGAAGCGCAAGGCCCGCTCCGCCTCCCCCGAGCACTGCCCATCCGGGGCACACCGCGACACACTCGCCGCTGACCGGGAGGGCCCTGCGGCTGCCGCCTCCTGCTCCTCCTCCTCCTCACCCGCCGCCGCATCCAGCTCCACCCACACTTCCACGTGCCCTGGGGCGGTGGCGGCGTCAGCTGGGCCGCCAGCAGCAGCTGCTGCTCCTGCTGCTGCTGCGGCGGCGGCAGATGGCGCGGCGTCGGGGCCAGGGCGGGAGGCGGGCGGACGGGACCGAGCGTCCGGCAGCGGGGAGAGCAGCTACTTTTGGAGGTGCGTGGGGCGGGGTTGCGTCAGCGGTCGCTGCACGGGGTGCGGGACGAGGGGCTGCGTACCGGAGGGCTGTGCATTGCGACGCCACGTTAGTCAATGGCGGGGTGGGGTCGGGTTGGAGGGGGTTAGTTCCGTGGGGAGCAGGGGCAGGGGCAGGGTGCGCAGGACAGCTGGGGGTTCGGAGATGGGCCATTCGGCAAGCTGTCACTGGCGACCGGGTTTCCATCTATAGGGATTATCTACGTCGTTGACGTGCCTTTGTGGGGCTGCCAGGTGTTGCTCGAGGGGCCGCCGCCCATGTCGTGGCACAGGTGCCGACAGCTGGCCGTTAGGGGTGTGGGACCTGGGGGTAGCTTGCGCTCGTGTGTCAACGCAGGGACCAGGGTCCCGGTACCCACTTGCATGAAGCTGGGGACACCCTGTCTAACTTCTCCACACCCCGCAACTCGCTCGCTGCTGTCACCCTCGTTATTGCCCGTGCATGGTGCCTTCTTGACGGTCCCTGTGCCTTCTTCCCCAACCCTCGCCCCGTTCCCGCTGCACACCACGCGTGTCATTCGACACGTGTCATCCTGCACGTGGCACTCAACACGCGCGTGCCATCGCCACGTGCTGCAGCCGGGCCAGCCCCGGACCGCCCGCCGGGCCGCTGGTGGCCCCGCGCCTGAGCTGGGCGTGGGAGGGCCGCGGGGAGGGCTCCGGCGCGGCGGGGACGGGGAGTGGGACAGGGCTGCTGTCGCGGCTGCTGGGCCGCACGTCGGAGTCGCTGGACTACACGGCCGTCAGCTGCTCGGGTAAGGGGGGGGCGCCAGCAGGGGCGGGGATGTGCATTGCACGCCTGCCAGGGGTGCGCGGGGAGCGTGGGGAAACAGTCTGGGGCGTCGGCGGGCAAGGGGGTGGGCAAGGCGTGGCGGGGGTATGCTGCGCAACACGTCGCTTGCATGGAGAGGTAGTCGTGTTGCTGTTGTTGTTGGAGAGGCAGGAGGACGGATAGACGGATAGACGGGGTGCGGCTGTCCGGCCGGGTTGCGCAACACGGACGGCGAGGAAGGAAGAAGGGGTGGAGGGTTACTATGGGCTGCGCAGCTGTGGGCTGCATCACGCGGAGGGAGGGTTGCAAGGAAAGGGGGCCGATAGGACGGTTGCGCCTTGGGGCTTGGGGCGTAGCGTCCGGCGAGGGCACCCACGTGTTTCCCACCTTCCCCGCACGCAGGCAGGGGGGACGTTAAAGGGCGGCAGGCAATTAACGAAAGAAAAGCAGTGTTTACACCGCATGGAAATGCATTTAGGTGCACTTGCCTTGGCTCAATCGTCGCCTTTGGCAATCATCCTCCCCCCCCACCCCCCCCCCGCAGGCGACACGCACGAGGGCAGCGCACATGACGACTTCGACTCCAGCGAGGAGCAGGACGCGCCGGACGGCAGCGCAGAGTCGCGGACCGGGTACGGCAAGGTGCGTCAGCCAGTGCCGTACGTGTACGGCTGAGCGAGGCGGGCGGGGCGGCCCGAAGTGCGCGCGTGGGCTTGAGTGCGTCGGGGTTGGGTTTGTCACCAAGGCCGAGCCGGGTCCCCGTTGGCTTCAGGCCCATGAGGAAACTCCAGAGCAGCAAAGAAGCATTCGGGAACAGCGGCCTGCGCGGAGCGAGGCCCATGGGCCAGGGATGTGGACAGGGGACCCCACCACGGGTGCTCTATTGCACTCCCACCGCCGCACCCTTTTGACTGCACTAACCGCGCACTGCTGGTGCATGCATCCCTTTGTCTCCTTCACTTGTGCGATCAACTGTTTGAATCTGAATCTTGCAACGCTCCCACAGAGCGACCGCGCCCGGCTGGTGGACATGTGGATTGAGTCTGCGCTGCTGGTGTCGCGTGACGTGCGCCTGGACAAGCGCCACTTCGACCGCACCACGCGGCAGAACCTCAAGAAGATGCGGCCGGCCAGCGCGCAGGGTATACTGTCGGAGATCGCGGAGCGCGCGTGGGGCGACATCGGGGACATCGCCAAGGAGGTGGGTAGAGGGGGCCCGGGTGGTAGGAGCGTATACGAAGTCTGCAAGTCGACGTGGTCGGTGAATAGCCGTAAAAATAGGGTAGAGGGGGGGATGTAATAGTCAAACTGGCTTGAACCTTGTGAGGCGTGCTGGGGTCATGGGGAGGAGGTCCGGCGCCTTACGGGCCACATTGATGGTACCCAGGGGTGGCAGGGCGGGGCGGGGTAGCCAAGGGCAGCTGGTGGCACGTGTAGCATTGTGTCGATGGCGAGGACAAGCGCAGCGCGCGTGGGACGACTTGGGGGATATTGCCAAGCAGGTGTACGGTTCCCCTCGTTGCACGCGTATCCCTGGTGCACCCGCCTGCACCCTGCGCCCCGACGTCCTGACGCTCGACGCTCCCGCCCCCTCCTGCCCAGGTGCACCGGCTGGTGAGCCACGCCAAGGCGCAGGACAAATTCTCCCTCACCTGCGCATCCGCGCCCGGTCCCGGCCCCGCCACCAGCACCGCCGCCAGCAGCAACAGCGTGAGCACCACCACCGGGGCACACGTGGGTGCGAGCACCCTCACTGCGAGCAGCAGCCTCGCAGCTGGCGGCGTTGGCTTGGGCGGGCTCACCGCGGGGGGCGTGGGGGGCGTGGGGGGCTCTGCGGCAGGGGGGCCCCTGGGCAGCAGTTTCGCAGGGGCGGGAACGGGGATGGGGACAGGGTCAGGGTCAGGGGCGATATTGGGTATGGCTGGGTGGCTGCTGTCGGGGGTCAGTGGGGGGACAGGGATCAACGTCGGGAGCGGGGGGCTTCCGCTCTTGCCTGGGAGCGGGAGCAGGAGCGGGAGCGGCGGAGGGGCGGGACCAGGGGCAGGTTTGGCAGGCGGGGGTGCGGCGGGGCTGGGGACGGGGAAGCGGGATGGGGATGGGGTGGCGCGGATGGGGGAGGCGGGTACGGAGGATGGGGCGGGGTCGTCGGTGACGCGAGTGGTGATAGCGGCCACGGGGAGGGAGGCGGCGGCGGCGGCGGCGGCCGCGGGGGTGCCGCACGAGGGGTTGCGGTACGCGATGTAACAACTGCTGTTGCTGTGCGCTGCTGGCAAAACATGCCCTTGTGCGTTACCACCAGCATATGCATCATGAGCAGCTGAGACCCACGAGTCCACATGCAACGCGCCTGGATATTAGTTGGCTGCAGGAAGGGACATACTGGCCACAGCGCAGCACATGGTTCTAGCTGGTTCCAGATCCCCAATCGACCGCCATTAGCAGCCATTGATGTCCGAGTATGCGAGCAGCCCACAGCTGAAAGCTGTATCTTGGGATTCGGGCCTCGACCGCGCCATACAGGCGACAGCCACCTACAGCAGCCTACAGCCTTTTCTAAAAAGGGAAGTGCCCTGCCCCAACTGGCCTTCCTAGGGCGCCCTCCTCTGCATGTCAGAACAATGCCGGCCGCTAGCCTTGATCATGGGCGCAGGAATGTGCACTGTGCCGGGCGGACAAGGGGTTGGGTCAATCCTGGGTTTTGTTCAGCTCTCGCAGGCCTTCATCACGCGAGCTGCTGACCTGCTTGCTTGCACCAGCTAACCCGCATGCCTGATGCAGCAGCAGTGGCACCATGTGGAGGCGTCAGGGGTCAGGCATCAGGAGCAACAGGCCAAGAGCATCATCGAGCATACACCAACACCGTGCATGGTAGATGTTACAGCCAGAGACCGCACAGACACCCTCTCTTTTGGCAGATTCCTTTTTTACTTCCTCCAGTGCACGGCAGTCCTGCCCATCTCAACAGAATGCAATGCCGCTGGATGCTGGCCACCCGCTTACATCGTACGCCTGCTTAGGCACACAAAAATTACAGGCGTCACTACCATTAAAGGAACTTTCCAAAGGCCCTGTTGAATTGCCGGCACGTTCCAGCCATTCAGCATGTGGTCAGAAACACACAGGACGACGCTACAGGCAAAGCAAAACTGGCAAATGCCGCAACGGCCCATCCCCAAACCGCGCCGTCAGACATTATTCAAGGTATAACCCCGAACACTGGGAAACCCAGGGCGGAGCGACGGCCGACGAAGGTACAAGGCCGCCTCTTAAATATCGCTGTGCAAGCAACCCCCAGACGGCGCACTGCACCACTCCCACAACTGCCTCCTTATCTCAATTCTTGTCTGCGTGCAAAGCTGGCTCGACACCCCAATGCGTTTGCAGGTGCCACGTCCAGGTGCCCCACGAGTGCGTGCCGAAGTGGCGGATGACCCAACTAACACACTTCCACACGCAGTGCCATGACCCACCCAACATCATGCATGCGTCCACACGCAGTGCCTGCTGCACCCCTGCAGGCAGGCGCTGCAGGGACCATGACAGTCCCTCCCTCTCCCCCTCCCTCCCGGTCTCCCGCACACAAGTCAGGCCCTGCCCCATGCAGCCTCCGTATGCTTTCGAGCCATCTCTGAACGCGCTGCTTGTACCAGTGCACACAGTCCGTCATGGGGCCCTGCCGTACCAGTGCCGCCACGGCATGCAGCGCCGTGCTATCCGCAATTCCCATAACCAACAACAATCGACATGAAGTTAGCTGCCCGTCACAAATGCCCGCAGCCCCCAGGCCAAGACTTTTTTGAGCAAGTGCTGCCCCGTCTTCCCCTCAGCCCTCAGGATCCCCCCTCATGCACGACATCGATTGCATCGGCAGCGGTGCAGTGCCGCCTTCTTTGAGTAGCCCCCCTTCTTTAATGCTGCCCTCTGCTTATTATTTGTCCTCGTTTGTTTCTCATCTCCTCCTACTCCAAACAGCCAGCACACGTGACCGCAACAGTCACGCTGCGCTGAAGGAGGGGCCCTGGCACCAAGCCTGGGTTCATCCTGGTGCTGCGGCAGTGCGCCTCCATGGCCCCGGCATCCATTGCCCCGGCCTGCATTGCCACCCCGCTCCTACTGCCCTACTGCGGCCGCCTCAACCACCAACTGTTACCCAACCCTCCCTCAAACCCCTGCACCGTCCGCACCGCTGCAGCCCTCCGCCGCGGCCCGGTGTCCCGCATCCTCCCGACCCCCTGCCCCAGCCGTACGCCCACGGCCGCTGCCCATGGCTGATCCCACAGTCATGTTGCCTCTGCAGCTGCTTCTGCTGTTGCTGCTGGCACGGGTGCCGCGGACACCCGCTGCTGCAGACCCCAATCGCGCTCCCGCGCCCCCGGTCAGGCGGGTCATGCCGCCGGCCGACGCCCCTCGCGCCGCCACGCCGCCCGTCGTACGACGGCATGACCCGCGTACGCTTGCCGCGCACCCTAACCCCAAACGCCTCTTACCGCCCGCGCCGTTGCGGCGCCGCGCCACGGGTTCCCAGCCCCGTGCCGCCGCCGCCGCCGCCGTGCGCCCCCTGCCCGTGGTTGCGCCCATGGCTGTGCTGCTGCAGGTGCTGGTGGTGCAGCTGGTTTGGCGGCTGCTGCTGCTGCTGCTGCAGCTGCTGGTAGTGGGGGTGCTGCGCCCCGCCTCCCCCGCTGAAGCATCCCTCGCTCCCGCTCCCGCTCCCGCCCTCCGCCATCCCGCCGCCCGCTGCTCCCGCCCCCACCTGCCGTACAACCGCCGTAGCCAGCGCGAGCGAGTCGGGGAAGTACGGCCACGAGTACACCGCCAGCTTGGCAAACTGCGTGGCTGCGAGCACCTTGCCAAAGCAGAAGCAGCACAGCAGCGTCTGCGCCGACTCCTCCTTGCCCAGGTTGCCGTTGAGGCGCTCAGTGAGCTCCATCTCGGAGGCCAACGCGTTGCGCTGCGTGAAGGTGGTGGAGGAGGGCTCCAGCGTGTGCGGCCCGTCGCCCAGCAGCTCCATGATCAGCCGCCGCTCCTCGTACACCTGCGTGGCAGCAACGGTAACGCATATCACCCCTAGTCCTGCTTGGACGTGCAAGGACGTAGGTACACTCAGCTGCCAGCCCCGACCAGCCGCCACTGCCCCGTGCATCTGGGGGCGGCGGGCGCAATGGCTATGGCCCGGCGCCCCGTGCTTGTTCCGGCGCCCAAGGAGGACGTGGCAATGTGAATGGGGGAAACCCTTGCGCCCCACAACCAGCCCCTGGCCCTGATGCTATTCCTCGCACTCTCCTCCTCCAGCATGCCTCTGCACATCTCAAGCACTCACGTGTTTGTGCTCCCCCATCCCCCCACTTGGCCTGCCAGCCTCACCATCACTTCCCACATGCCCCCTCCCCGCCCAAAAGAAACTCACCTTCTCCAGCGCCCCCCGGTACAGCTCGAACACCGCCCCGATGTCCGCCCGCTGCTCTGCCGTGAGCTGCAGCGAGTCCACCACGGCGGCCCAGTGGCCCTCCGGCGCGGCGGCCGGCTGCAGTGTCTCCAGGTTGACGCTGAGCAGCTGGCGCAGCAGCTTGGGGTTGATCAGCACCACCTGCTTCACCAGCGTGCCCATGCGCTCCACGCACTGCGTCACGCGCTGCACGATGGGGCTCATGGGGTCGGAGCAGGGGTGCTGGCAGTGCAGCAGGTGGCTGGACACCTCGGCCAGGAAGGCCTTGTACTGCGGGATGAGGTGCTCCTTGCGCAGTGCGCGGATGGCCTCTTGGGTGGCTGCGCAGGCGTTATGGTTGAGGAGGGTGGAGGAGGAGCCGAGGAAGCTGGGGTCGGAGGTAGCGGAAAGGTTGGAGGGGGCGGGGGCGGAGGAGGAGGAGCTGAAGCATGAGGAGGGATGCGGGGTGTACTGGTCCGCGAAGGAGGTCAGCATGCGGAGCTGCTCGTCGCGGCAGAGGACCACCTGTGTGTAGGAAAGTCAAACGGCATTGAGCCGTGATGGTTAAGATACTGCGTACTATGGTTGCACAGTGGACTGTCGCACAGGGGGGTGGCTGGGGGCCTTATAGGCGTCAGGGGGGCGCAGAAGGAGGAGGCGGGGGGGCGAAAGGAGGAGGGGCCGAGGGGGCCCCGCTGCGAGTCGCACAGCTGCGTTCACCCGGCACGAAGGTTGCGGCCGACCCTAATCGCCGCGCATTATTGCGTGAGTTCCACGGTAAGTCGCACCTTTTCCAGGATGCTGGTTCTGGCACGGAGTCTCTCGTTCTCCAGCGACAGCGCGTCAAAGGCAGCCTTCTTTTCAGCGACCTGTCGTAAGCAAATATGATCATGTCAGGTCTATAATACAAGTTCATAAAGACCTCAAGAATAAAGGGAGGCCAGGACGCAGACCCGAGAGACCCTCGATGAACTCCCCAGCACGGTACCCGTTCAGTGAGCCTGGCATGGTCTGAGAGCCTTACCTCAGCTTCAAGACTGGACATCTTTTCGCGCTGCCGCTCTCGAAAGCGCTTTTGTGCATTCCCTCCTGCAGGCTTCGTTCGCTCCGACCCTCCCGAGGAACTGGGCTCCCTGCGGCCCGCTTCTTTTGGTGCAAGCCCATGCGAGTCTCCTGCTGAGCCATCCAGACTGCGAAGTGCACTTCCAGTACTGTTCTGTACAAGGTCTGGGTTGTGAATGTCGGAAAGCTTCTGGCCCGGTCCAAGGGCCGCAGCAGATAACGATGTTAGGAATGCCCTTGCATTTGCATCTAATTGAGCCAGGTCTACTGACAGCATGCTGATACGTCGAAACAAGTGTTTCGTGTGGAGTGTCGCGGTTTGTTGGCTTGACAACTGCGCAGGGAAGAGAACCGCATAGCTTATGCGTTCACCAACCTTGTTAAAGCTGGTTCGACCGTGAAAGCACTCGCAACAGGTAGTCCGACCAATTACTACCAGTAGTACGACACTCGAGCCCCATGTTGTGGCTGTGCAACGCTTGGGGCCGCTGTACCGTCGCCGCTGCGGTCTTCGCCGTCACAGCTGGGCGCAGCCGCGTGGAGGCAGAACGGCTAGGCTTCTGGCGGCCCATCCCATTTGCCCGGCTCCGTAGGCGTGTGGCGCTTCTTGCAGTCAACCTGAGTCAACAGGGCGCGACAGGGTACCCAGCCATGGCAGCAACGTAACCCCCACACCTGCTGGGGCAGGGAACCTGCTTACAGGCAGGGAACCTACGTACAGGCAGGTCCGGGGCAGTCACATCGAGGTCATTTCTGGGAAGACGGCGGGGCCCGCTGGTGGGCCTCCTACCAGGTGCCCCGCTCCTGCTGGTGCACCCGCTCCTGCTCCCGCTCCTGCTCCGACCTGCTCCGACTCACTGCGGAGGACAGCACAGGGGCGACCAAGTGGAGCGGTCAAGAAGGGGGGAAGGGTGGAGGTGGTTGTCACAGGGTAGTACAGCGAATCGGCTCTAGGGAAATGGGCCTTTGCCATGGTGGTCACACTGTGAAGGTCTGAAGGACGACTGATTTGCATGCCACCAGCAGGGCACGGAAGGGAAGGGAGGAATGGAGTCGAGCTGTCGGGACTCATCGATTGGCGAGATGGTGAGGTTCAATGCCTCGGGTGGGTAGCTTAAGGTCAGCGCGGGAAGCAACAATGTGAGGGGGCGTTGCAAGGGGAGACAGCACGCGGCTAAATGTTTGTGACAGCGAGTCAGCTGGGGACGGGAGCTGCTGCACAGGATAGCAGCAGGGCAGGTCGGCAGGATGCATTAACTGGTCCTCCCTGGCGCCGTGGCTGGACTGGAATTCCTACTCCTTATCCCAACAAAGACCTCCAGCCCCGCGTGGCCCTGGGCCACGGAAGTCCCACTGCCGCACCCATACCAGCTGCGACCACAAGAGTCAGCGTTTCGATCTTCATCGGTTGGGTCGAACCAGGCGCATTTTCAGATAGTTTTATCCGAAAGTTAAGGGGCCCATATCCGAAAGACACGATCGGGTGAAACGGGTGGGTTGGGGTGCTCCGCCCCCCCAAACGCAAAATTTGTGCCCCCCATCCGAAACTTAGGTTCCCGAGAGGCACCTGTTTCGACGTGTCATCCGAAAGGCCCCACGGAAGATCGAAACACTGCACAAGACCGTCAACGCTGCACCCCTGCTGTCCACCACCGGCGGAGTGTAACACGGAATGCCACCTGATACACCTCATACATGATGTATGTTCTCTTCCGCACACGTCCATACCGAAACCCTGGTGTCGCTGTGTAATCGAAGGGCAACGACCCCCAAGCAGCTCTCACTGTCGCACAATGCTGCCGTCTTGTGCTGATGTCTCACAACGGGCAAGTTGCGCGTTACAACACATGGCCTGCATCTGTTGGCATGGCAACTGCTGGCAGCCTCCAGCCGCCACCCGTACCGAATTGTGCCAAAGCCGGGGGCGCTGGGGGCTGCCCATCACACAACGCCAGCGGCATCCGGTGCGTTGCAACAGCCCGCAAAAGCGCTCACCACGCAGCTGAGCCATGACTGCCATTCCGCTCCTTCCGCCTGCCGACTGCTCGGCTCCCACGGGCCCTGAGCTGCCCCCTGCCGTCAGTTGTCGCTGCACTAGCTATGTGACAGTCTGGTTGCACTACGTCCTGCGCCCCACACCAGGATTGGGGTCGGCTACCCGGCTGGCAGCTGCCCGCAAACAAGGCACTCATGTGGACGCAGGTCTGGACCAGGGGACCCCTGGTCTGGACAAAGAGAAAACAAACACGAGCTGAAGTCAAGGGTACTGCCGAGGTGCCATGCCGCCCGCACAAGGGTACTCCATGTCAACCCCTGCGCGCCCGGGCGCCGGGCTCCCGTCGGGCAGGCGCTGGCGCTGGCAGCGTCCCGGGCCAGCCCCTTCCCGGGGCATGCTGGCCCGGTGCCCAGGCCAGCAGTCGAGGTCCAGGGCCCCAGTAGTCCCTGGCGCTGCCCCAGCGCAGTGCCCAGACGCAGTGCGTCGCACCCCTGCACTGCCACCCGCCCGCCGCCTGGGCCAGCCTTCAGCAGCCTGTTACAGGCACTGCATCCACCTGCTGCTGTTGCCAACGCCGCTCCCCACGCGCCCAGGCGGCCAGCACAACCTCGGCCCCATGGCCAGCCCCGTATCCCATGTGCTCAAACCCCCGCTGCCGGCCGCTGCCCTGTCCTCCCCTTCCCCGGCCCGCATGGCCAGCGCCGTCCAGGTGGGCCTTTCCCCTGCGCTCAGGGAGCTCCGTGCTCGCCCCAGGTGGCACTGCATCAGCTTGCCTTGTTGGCTGCCGGCCTCCGCTGCCGGCAGCAAACGCATTCGCCCCCCCGATAGCCTGCGTTGTGAGCTCTGACCTGATCCGCCACACCCCAGCGCCCTCCTTATCAACACGCTCACCCTACCCAGCTGTTGTGCGCCCACTTTCCTGCGGAGCTCCTGCTCCCCAGTCCCCGGCGGCTGGAGCCCGCCCGGTCACCAGCTCCGACCAGAAGCGCCGCACCCCTCTCCGCCAGCCGCCGGCTCCTGAAACTGGCACTGCCCCAGTTCGTCTGCACTTTGGCTGCCGCCTGTGCGGTGACCAGCTCCGTCCGGATAGCCCACACCCTTACTGCCAGTCCAGCGGCCGTGACTTCTACTGCTTAAACCTGCTATCACGCGGCCTGCCCCCTGACTGCCCGACTTGTGATTTCGGTCCGCATGGGCCGCACTCCTTTCCGCCAGCCCAGGGCTCCTGCACTCGGCACTACGCGAGTTCGCCTTCGTACACGCCGGACCCCTCTGTCGCCGGTGTACTACCTTGCCCTTCAACCTGCACGCAAGCTCCGACCGTATCGGCCACACGCCCACGGCCCTCTCCCCCAGCTCCGGGCCCCTGCAGTTGGCTGGGCTCCGGGCTCCGTCAGTTGGCCTTCTTGGCCGCCGCCCCCCCTGCGGCCTGCGCGGTGACCAGCTCCGTCCGTATGGGCCACACGCCCAGCACCTGGTACGCCACCTTGAGGATGAGCAGCTCCGTGGCCATGAGCAGGATGGAGGTGAAGCGGATCTTGGAGCCGGGGATCTCCGTCCAGTTCACAAACACCTGGGGGTTTGCAGTTAGATAACCGTGAGTCAGGACGTGGTAGAGGGGCCAGCCTAGCCAAACAAGGCTGTCCGACTGGCGCTGCGTCCGGGTGTGCACCTAGGGGTACTGAGGGCGACGGGATGACGGATGAAGGGCTGGCAACGCCGTGAAACGGCACAGAAATTGAGAACTGTGAGCAACCCTGCGAACCGGGAACACACGCCCTTCCTGCTGCTGCTGCCCTCATTTTGCACACGGATACGCTCATGCTGCCTTCAAGGTACAGCAGCTCCACATCAAGGCACCAGGGACTAATTCACGTGCGCACACAGCCCGCTACACGGCCCACCTCGCACACGGGTATGCCCATGCTGTCCGCCAGGTACAGTAGCTCCACGTCGAAGCACCAGCGCTGCAGCCGCTGGTTGGAGAACAGCAGCGCTGCGGAGCGCCGCGTGAACAGCTGCGCAGAGCGTTGGGGCAGAGGTTCAGGGGTGTGAGAAAGGCGCAGGAGTTCACGAGTGTGAATAGTGACCGGGTTGAGGCAGGGCATGAGCGCCGCAGTGTGGCGTGTTAGGGCTGGCCGAGCTGATGAGTGGGACACGCAAAAAAAACCCGGTGGTGTCCGTGGCTTAGAGATTGACGCGCACCCGAAATAAAACGAGACAATCACGCACGGCAAGCAAAGATGGGGCCTTGCCCGGTTGCTCCCGAGCACAGCGTCCTGGGTGCAGCTCCCCTTGCGACGAAGGGAACGGGCCAGCAAAAACCCCGGGCAGGTCTGCTCCCTCCACTCCCTGGCCCGCCCTCCCATGCCAACACCTACAAAGCACCGTGTGCCGGCACTCCGATCCGGCACTCACCTTGAAGCCGCACTGCGTGTCGCGCACCCTGCCCCCCGCCACGAAGTACACCAGCGCGTGGAAGCCGCGCGTGAGGAAGTTGCGCAGCGGCGAGCGCTTGGTGACGGCGTCCTTGTGCAGGTGCGCGCGGCTGCCGTACGCCACGCCCAGCGGGCCCTGCGCCGCGTCTGCTGGGTTGGGCGAGGAGCGGCCGAAGGCTGCGGGGCCGGCGAGCAAGCCAGGCATGGCAGGCAACCAACGCGTAAATGGAGTATCTTCGAGCGGCTGCTGAAGGTGTAAGAGCGCGATGGTAGGATATGGCATGGGGCTGGGCGAGGGGCGGCGGTAGGCTTCGGGAATGAGAGAAAACATCATAATACCGGGACTACATGATCGCTTGAGCCCTAGGCAGCGATGCTATCCCTCGGTTAGCTCCTTGCCTGCTTTCGCAGCATGTGACATCGTCCCAGCACCCTTGCCCCGATGGCCCAGACACACACTCGGCGCCAGTATCCCGTTCCAGCAACACTTGCCCCCACGCCCGGGACACCCACTTGGCGCCAGTATCTCGTCCCCGCACCCTTGCCCCCACGCCCCAGCCACCCACTCAGCGCCAGTATCTCGTCCCCGCACCCTTGCCCCCACGCCCCAGCTACCCACTTGGCGCCAGTATCTTGTCCAGCTCCCCCTCCAGGCGCTCCAGGTCCGCGAAGCGCGTGGCGCCGTCCGCGTCCATCAGCAGGCAGTACTCGCCGCGGGCAGCCAGCATGCCGCGCTTCACCGCGTGGCCCTGGGGGCAGGGTCGGGGGGTGCAGGGGCGTGCTTGGCAGTGTAATTGCGATGTATATGTGGAATGGCATACCAGCAGGCAGTACGCGCCGCTGGCAGCCAGCATGCCGCGCAATACGGCGTGGCCCTGGGGGCACGCGGTGCGGTCGCTACGGATGGACGCAGCAGATATTTCGTTGGGCGTGTGCGGACAACCTCACCAATCACTCCGTGCGACTTTGGCCACAGCGGAACGAGTCATATGCAGTGCAGTTGCGGGCTGGCGTGCAACAGGCACGTGTTCTTGGGGGCCGCAACGCGCCGCCGTACACGCCAGGCGTGGAGGGCACTCCGGTAAAGTGCGGGTAGCTGCCGGCGCAAGTGCACGACCGGTCCTAGTAGTTGCAGCTTGGCCCGGAAGGAGCTGGTTGATCCTGCCTGCCTCCAGCCCCCCTCCTCCTCGCCCATGCTGCAATCACCTTGCCACGGTTCTCTGACACCCGCAGCAGCCGAACCGTGTCCATGCCGTACTTCCGTACGTAGTTCTGGGCAACCCTGCAGCGGAAAGCGGGATGGAACGGTGGTGGATGGGAGGTAAGCGCAGCATCGTTTGGACTTTTAACACCCTGTCACAGGCTGCGTGCATCCACGCAAAGCTCCACAAGAATCAGCGATGTGCCAGTGCGTCATTCTTTCATCAACCACCTGAACTCCTGAACAAGAGGTGCGTGCGCGAATCCAAACCTCGGCCCAAGGCCAACCTCGCACCTTGCGGTGCCGTCTTTACTCCCGTCATCCACCACGATAATTTCGTATGTGAACTGGGGCCCCTGCACGTCACGTCTCCGTTGCAGGTATCTGCATGGGAAGGAGGAACGTGGGTGATGTGCATTTAGGCGGGGTTGCAGGGAGAGAGTGACGACCATGTACGGCTTGCCGTACAACAAGAGGCCCAAGGGCCACGGAGACTTGTGTGCTAAAACCGCGGCCATTCTGTCATTGCGATGCAAAGGACTCACGCTAGGGCCTCATCTAGCGTCCCCGGCAATCGGTCCTCCTCATTGTACGCAGGGACGATACACGACAGCGCCTTGGTTGGCGGGTCGAGGATGGACGGGAGGGGGGCCTGTTGCGAAAGGAGCGGCAACGCGCCATGAGGAGTCGTCAGTGAACGGATTGTGCACTTGTTCAGCTGGAGGATAGGGTACATGAGAGCAACACCCAACCCACCGGGGTCGTTGAGTCAGGGTCCTCCAGCGTCACAGCGATCGGGTCGCTGAACTCCTTATGTAGCCCAGTCACGATGTCAATGACCCGCCCTAGAATGAATCCAGCGACGCCAAGCTGCAAGCAGTGAATCAGCATCGGGACGTCAGGTGTCAAGAAGGCTGCAGCAGGTAGCTTAACACCCGGGGGTCGCGCACAGGCCTACCGCCGCGAGCGACAGGAGGTAAAGGAACATGGCGAATGAAAGCACTTCCTTTAATACATTGTATACAGTGTAAAGTGACCAAGGCTGCTGAACTTGCCCAGCAAATGGCCCGAGAGTGACAGGAGGTGTCAGTGCGTGTGATCAGTAATTGGACTATAAAAGGGGTAAGGAAGAAAGAGCAGTATAATATCGGCTCGACGGTGTGACGAGGAAACGTCCTTGTGCTGCGACATGAGCACTTTGCGCGGCATCGGAGCACTACGCCAGGCCCCCAATTTCGCTGTGCACATTGCGTGTACAATAATAAACACCATCAAATAGATCTGTTGCGTAACAGCCCTCTTGCTGACGTGCAGACGTCGGCCGCTTTGTCCTTCTTTGCATATCTTTGTTGCGCTGCACAAACACCTTTAGCACACCAGCTGCGATCAACTGTCTTGATCCGTAGAAAACACGCGAGCTGGTGTCAGGACAGGCGCAACTGTGGTAACGGCGGGCAACCATGGCGGACGGTGACCCTGGCTGTGAGTTGGGGGTAACGCTCGGACAGGACAGGGTTCTGCGACAAACATCCACCATATGAAGCTGCTGTACATGAACAGTATGATTGGGCATGTATTTCGTCTCCGCGTGGGGACTGTACAGCACGTAGCCCCACCCATACGGGGGGTGGGTGCCACCGCTTGACGCGCTGCGGGGGTACGCAGTCGCAATCAGTGACACCGCCTACCAAGTTGCCACCGCGATATCACAGCAGCGACCGTGATGTGGAATAGCTACCATGTAGGTGTGCATGCACAGTGCACCAATCCTGCGCCCTGTCCATTGCTGTGCCACGCCCTCCGCTCCACCCTTGCCCACAGACTTTTCGCTCTTCGTGGGCGACCTGCCCCCTGAGGTGCACGACATGTGGGTGGGGGTGGGGACCTGGTTGGGGACAGGGGTGGGGCATGAGGCGGACACTGGGGTCGCGTTGGGGCCGGGGGCCTGAGCACGGGGTTCATGGAGGGCAGGTGGTGGAACGACAAAACAGCTGGGGCTCAGGGGCGGGGGCAGGGGTGGGGTCAGGGTTTGGTTGGCGTTGAGGGCGAATGGACCGTGTTACCAGCAACGCGTGACGTGTTGGTCAGGGTGGGGGCTGGGTTGGGGTGAGGGGTGTGGGCTGTGGACCGCGCTGCGAGGAGTGCACAGCATGTGGGGCCAGGCCGGGCTTTGGTGTGGGTTCTGGCTTCTGGGGTGATGTCACGGGGAGGTTCAGGGGTGGGGCCCGCGCTCGGGGCAGGGTGGGTGTCAGAGATGGGTTCAGAGGTGGATTGGGGTTAGGTTTGGGGTCAGGGGTCACGATGTCGGTCAGGGCTCGAGTCAGGGGGGGACTCAGCTGGGTGTTGGGGCTATGTGACAGGTGCCGCCAGCACCAGGATGCACGGACTGTGGCGAAAGGCGTTGTGTAGGCGGGCCAGAACGGCTACTGTTGCGGGATGAGAACGTGGGGCGACAACCAGCGTATGGGTTGGGGATTCGCACGTCGCACTGTGTCCATTCGAGCTGCCACCGTTGCGGTCCCTGCCCCCAGGTGGCGCTCTCAAGCTGTGCATGCCCGTGCCTGTCATTACCCTGATGTGGCCCCAGCCGCCCCTCCCCTGGGTCCCTGTGCGCGCTCCCCGTATCTTGCCAGTTACGGCTGCCCTGCTACTCCTCCATGCACAGGTACCTGGAGCAGTTCTTCCGGGCGTACTTTCCCTCCGTGAAGAGCGCCAAGGTGCGGCGAGGTGGGGGGCTGGGGGCCGTGTGGACATTGCGTACAGCGGCATGCACCACACCACACCACACCACACCACACCACACCATACTACACCGCTCTGTCAGGGCGCGAAGGTACTGCAAGGGCCTTGGGTTGGGGGTCTTGCCGTGGGGTCGTACTGTACGCAGAATGAATACGTACGGACCCTAAAAACTCAGCGCCACACTACGCCACATCACTTCTATGCAACACAGCATCGTCAACTTGTCGACTTGGCGCAGCAAGGGGCACGTGACGGGAACGGTGGTGCGGAACAGTTGTTCCCTTACGTGTATTACCGGGGCTCAGCTGCCGCCGCGGGAGGCGTTTCATAGCAACCTGTCTACGGCGGAGGTCAGGACGAGGTTGCTGCTGAGGGTGTGTGGCGGGTGCAGGGGTGCCGCACGTTAGGCGACTGCCCGCTTGCACAGTTGGCCGTGGGTGCGCTGGGCTTGGCGGACGTGTGCGAGTCCTTAGCGATGGTGATGCTGGGGCAGTGTGGAAGCGGGCCCCCGCACCGTATGAATAGCATGGAACCGCGACAGCCCTACCGCCGGCATGCGGTGTGACGACCTTCTTCCACTCTGCCCCGGCATCACGCGCCGGAACGACTCAAACACGTCCGCCAGGCCCAGCACGTTCATGAGCAAGGGTGCAAGCGGGCAGTCACACCCATGTACGGCACCCCGGTACCCGCCACACACCCTCATCAGCAACCTCGTCCTCAGCAGCAGTGACCTCCGACCCAGACAGGTGGCTATGGAGAGCCACCCGCAGCGGTAGCTGCCGCTCTCCGGTCCGGTAGGTCCTGATGCATCATGGCGTCTGTGGGCTGCTGCCGGTACGGTGTTGCGCTGGTGCGCGGATGGCCCGGGGCAGCACCCACCAGAGGCCGGTAGGCGCCGTCAACAGCGGCGTTGACACATGCAAGTTGCTCTACGCATGTGAGGAAGTCCGTAAAGCGCAACATTGGCAGTTTTTACCTGCACTTGACATTGGCACGACCACAGCGCCTCGATGAGCAGCGTTATTGCACACTAAGCACACAGCCAGATGGCAGTGCTTGTCATTTATGATTGCAAGCACACCTCGCGCGGTGCCTGCTGAGTCATTGTTGCTCCACGGGCCCTGCCCCTTCTGTTGCACCAGGGCATGACGGAGGCCGGCAGGGGGGCACTTCAAGGACTTTGGTTGTGCAGAGTTACGCCCACACACAATCACTTCTTAGCTGAACCGCTGTACACGCTTGACATTACTCCTTCACACATTGCCGGCTTGTTGCTGACAGCGGCTCTCTTACTGTAGGCTGCTAACGGTGCTGCAGTGAATGGTTGACATCTACTAAACGTACGCTTTCTTCGACCCCAGGTCATGACGGAGCCTGGCACGGGGCGGTCCAAGGGCTTTGGCTTCGTGCGCTTCGGCTCCGAGGCCGAGCGCGACAAGGCTGTGCAGGACATGAACGGGGCCTTCATATCCTCACGCCCAGTGCGCGTCTCAGTCGCCACCGCCCGCCGCGTCGACGGCGGGCCGGCCGTACCCGGCGGCGGCAGCCGCCCGCCAGGCGAGCGTTACGAACGGGGCGACCGTGGCGACCGTGATCGCGACTTCCACCACCGGGGCAGGGACGGCCCCGGTGGCGATGCGGACCCCAACAACACCACCCTCTTCGTGGGGGGGCTGACCGCGGGCGTTACTGAGGACCTGCTCCGTACGGTGTTCGGCCGCTATGGCGAGATCGCGTACACAAAGATTCCGCCCGGCAAGGGCTGCGGGTTCGTACAGTTCGTGGACCGCGGCGCGGCGGAGTACGCCATGAATGAGGTCAACGGCCAGATCATCGGCTCGTCTGCCGTGCGGATCTCGTGGGGCAAGAGCCATGGCAAGGGGGGTTTCGGAGGCGACCGGCACCACGACCGGTACGGCGGGGGCGGCGGCGGGTACGGCGGTGGGGGCTACGGGGGCGGCGGCGGCGGGTATGGCGGGGGGGCCGGGTACGGGTACGACGGACCTGGAGGCTACGGGGCGTACGACGCGTACGGAGGGTACGGCGGCTACGGGGGCGGCATGGACCCGTACGGGGTGAGTCTTGTGCCGTGGGTACTGCCACAACCGGGGCCATGACGAAGCTCGCCAGCCGTGTAATGAGAGAACGGCAGCGCTGTGCACAGTTATCCATCAAGCACGCTGCCCCAGTGGCGTTCGTCCCCCTCGCTCTGCAGAGATGCCCCGCACACTTGCAGCACACGGTCCGCCATCTGCACCACCCAGCCGCGCGACTCCACCGTAACAATACACATGCAGCTGCCCCTGCCCCTTTCCCCTGCGCACTACTCTTAACGTATAGGGACGTCCTAATTAAATGTTTGGTATCTATCGCTGTGCTGCAGGGCTACTACCAGGGCGGCATGTACGGCGGGCCGCCCGGCGGCTTCCCCGGCCCCGGCGGCCCGCACCACGGCCGCGACCACCACCACGGCCCGGGCCACCACCGCGACAGCCACCCCAGGGGGGACAGGGACCAGGGCGGGGCGGCGGGCGGCGGCGGCTCTTCCTCCGCGCCCGTGTCCATGTACGACCCGCTGACCGCCATCAGCGTGGACAAGCTCAACGTGGCGTACGCGCAGAGGCACCTGCCGGGGTACACGGGCAGCTACATGGGGCTGGTCAGCAGCTGAAGGGGGGGGGCGCAATAGGGTGAGCGGTAGTGGGAGGGCGTGCGGGGAAGGGCGGGGTCGTTGGTGGTGGTAACGGTGGGGGTAGTTGGGGAACGGATGCGCGGTTGCGGTTGCGACGGAGCGCAGTGGGGTCAGGGGTTCAGGTGTGCGGGTGGTGTGTTAGCGCAGGCGCAGGTGGCATTGTGCGGGCGGAGAGGCACACGTTCGTTCTGCAACGGGTGTTCGCCGGAGGGGTGTTGCGGTCGGTTTCAGGTAGGGGTGCCAGCTGGGAGTGGGCTACTGGGCGCGGCAGGGCGGTTGGGTCATTGGGTATCAGTTGCATGTGGGCAGGTGCGTGCGCACGGACATGCAGCCACCTTGAGCATGGCGCAGGCGGCTTGGCAGCTACCCGGCTTGCAAGGCGTGCGGCGGCATGGGCTGCCGTACCGTACGACACTGCCTGAGGAAGGGCCGAAGACGAGCGCTCGCTACGCTGGCGCCAGGTGTTGCCCTCGTTCTCGCTGTGTGGCGTGGCATGGGTGCACGGCCCGTGTTGAAAAGGGTACGGTGTTCCGGCCATCGAAAGCTGGTTCCCTAAATCAGCATGCATGGGTGTATGCCTTTGCCTTCTCACCACGTCACCAGCAGAGCTGCCGGTGCCTGTAACCGGACTTCAGTGCTTTGTGCGCCCTCAGTGTGTTGGCTGCCGGCATGAGGGACACGCTGTGAGGTTGACCTGGCGTTCCCTTGGAAAGCCCTGGAAGGGCCGGCGGAACACCGCAAAGCAAGACTTGTGTTTAGATTGGGCCAAACTACAACGCGGGGCGGGGCGGGAGGCAGGAAGGCGCCCTGGGGACTGGTGCACAGGGGGGGTGCGTGCTGCCATCCAGCTGGCGGGGCGGTGAGGCGCTGCGGTGTGACCTGGTGTGGCTGGCATGGCGGCAGTGGACGGCATGTGGCACTCCACAGGGCGGAATATGTCGGGATCTGGCGTTTGTCGCGCTTCCTGTTCCGTGACGCGCCGTGGCAAATTAAATGCACATCGCCAGGCTGCGAGGAGCAAGCCTAACCGTGCTGAACTGTAACAAGCGCGTGCCTGGCTGCCCGCGTGCTGCAACTGGCATTTTGTTTGCAATCCAGGTGGTGTGGCCGCACGATGCTTCTGGTCCCGACCACGCCTATCAGGAATAATGTTCATGTACCGTAGGCTGCCCAACGAACCTGCCAGCCTTTCCACAGGAGAACAGTAGTTTCAATGAAGTCGACACACAGCGCGGACGTGCTTGTCTTGCTATATCCACAAGCACTCGCAGCACACCTCCTACCCCCTCCTGCCCCAGAGACACCGCACCTAGCTACTTCGCACACCACAGCTTAACGTATGAGGCCTTATTTGCCCCTGCTGCTAACCTCCGCCGCCGCATGCAGTCGCTTGCTCTCGTCCCTGGCGCTACCCCGCAGGCAGCCTACTCACAGCCTTACTGCACGTGCAGATGCACTTGCGTGCGTCCCTTCTGGAGCCCCTGGCTCGTACATGAGTCCTTGCATGCTGGGCTCAAGGTAAGGTACCATATAACAAACCAAATTCACATCCTTCGGCCAGTCCCTCGCCCCTACCCCTCCTTGCACCTGCTCAGTGCTCACTGCTCACGTCTCGCTCCCAACCATTATGTCCCTGCAAGTGCCGCACAACACACCATACTGACCAGGGTAAAGAGCGCCATCCCCTCACTCTCACTCTCAACCCTCACCCCGGCGCGCACCCCTCACCCCAATGCCTGGCTATGCTCCGAGCCGCATCCCAGACCAGGCGACCACCAGCTGCTCCGTCGCTATCCATGATTGCAACTGCTCGCATCCCAGCCCCCGCATGCCCCCGCTTTATTTTGCACAGTCACGTTGAAACGAAATCACATTTTACAGCAGCTCCTCGCATTTTCACCCTAGTCCCTATCCCGTCAAAGCGAACTCACCATGGCACCCGCGCACTCCCCGCAGACTCCTCATTCCCGCTTCACATTACGCCCTCGCTCGCACCCTCGCTCCCTCGCCCCTGCGCCTGCTCCGAGCTGCTCCCATGCCCGGAGCTGCTCCAACAATCTGCCCCAGCTTGCTCAGAGAGTCCCCTGTGCTGCTTGTGCACAGCACACCATACATACACAGGTGCACAGTAAGGCAAAATTACACAGGCAAAGGCCGCTACTCCCGCACCCTCACCCCTGGCCCTGCCCCGAGCCGCGCCCCCTGACCACCAGCTGCACCGATTCGGCCCGCTCGCCCGTCCCCGCGATGCTCCACCCCGCAAACTCAACCGCCGCCGCCGCCACCGCCGCCTCCTCAGCGCCCGCCCCTGGCCCCGCACCCTCAGGGCCCTCCCCCTCCCCCAGCAGGGGCAGGTTCCCCGACAGCGACACGCGGGCGCTGGCGTGCCCCGAGCCGCCGGCCCGGCCGGGCGTGGCCACGGGGGGCACACGTGGCAGGCCGGTCGCGGGGTCCATGCAGGGGAGTCCCCCGCCCGCCGCCGCGGGGTCGCAGGGGAGCCCTGCCTTGGGGTCCAGGGTGCACTCGCGCGCCAGGCTGAGGGCGCGGAGGGCCTCCAACACGCCCGGCCCCTGCACCTGCACCTGCTGTTGCTCAAATGGATTCAGCTGCTGCTGCCGGTCCTGGTGTTGTTCTTGGGAGGGGTGGGGTTGTGCGGCGAGTGGGTGGACGAACGGACCGGACTCGGGGGTGATGGTGATGGTGGTTCCGGCGGTTGCTCGCAGCTGCGCCTGCGCGTGCTGCATGGCTCGCAGGTTATGGTTGTGCTGCGCGGTGGTGAGGTGGTGCGTCATCTGCTGCAGCGACAGGTACAGGTCGGGGCCGGCGCCGCCCTCGGAGCCGCCGCCGCCGGGGGTGGCACCGTACGGCACCTGGCGGGCAGGGTGGGGTAGGGGGCGTGGGGGTGGGAATGAGGGTAGTCAGCAGTGGACGAGCTGCGTGGTGCGTGGGGCCATGTGAGGGCACTGCCACGGCCCTCACAGTTGGGTCTGGCAGTTGTGAGTAACTCCCAACCGCATTACAGCTTGACAAGTCATCCTGCCCGCCGCCGCTTACCTTGAGCACCCGCCCGTGCGCATCCGCCGCCGCCGCCGCCGCCAGCACCGCGACCGCCGCCGACGGCGATCCCCCGCCACTCCCCCCGCCGCCGCCCCCGGCGCCGGCCGCCGTTCCCGCCGCCGTGCCGTACATCACGCCGCCGCCGCCGCTGGCTGCCGCCAGCCCCATACCCGCCGCCAGTGAGGGCGTACGGCTGTGTTGCGACGTGGACAGTGACGTGGACACCACGGACCCTATGCTGGGGCTGGGGCTGCTGCCTAGCGAGGGACACGTGCCCGTGCCGCTGCCCACGTAACCCGCGCGCTGCTGTGTATTAAGCAGCTGCTGGTGCAGCTGCTGCTGCTGCACGTGCTGCTGCTGGCGCAGGGCCATGTGGGTCGGCGCCACCCAGGAGGAGGACAGGGAGGACGCGGGTGACGGCGTCGGCGACGACGGCGCGATGGGCATGTTGCTGTCGGCGCTGCCAACGCCAACGCCACCACTGCCGCCGGCGTCGTCAAGGCTGATGTCGTCGCCGTCGGCGGCGGCGGTGGCGGTGGCGGTGACGGCAGCGCTGCCGGCGTCGACTGCAGGGCTGTCGCACACGGGGGAGAACGTCGGCGGCGTGCCGGCAGCGCTGAGCATCGGCGTCGACGGCGGCGCCGCCGGTACAGCGGATGCAATCGTCGGCGGCGCCGGCGCGACCTGACGCAGCCGCGGCGGCGGGTGCACGGCGCCTGACACCGACCCGGGCGATGCCGTACTCGTGCCGAGCTGCTCCTTGGCGGCGGCCGCGGCGCGCGCCGCGGCCACGGCCGCCGCCACCGCCTCCGCCGGCGTCAGGAACGGCGGGAAGGATGGCGGCGGCGGCGGGTAGGCCGCCCCCGCGGGCGTTCCGCTCTGCGAGACGTGCGGCGAGGAGATGCCTGTGGCCTGCGGCGACAGGCACGAGGGGGAGTCCGTGTAGCTGGGGTAGGCCCCGTGCGCCGCCAGAGCCTCCGCCGCCGCCTCCGCCGCTGCCTCCTGCGTGGGGAGCGTAGTCAACCAGGGGAGGGACCCAGGGTCAAGAACCTGTTCGCAAAAGATGCATGCACGCAGCACAGCACTGCTTCTACAGTACCCGAAACCCCTGGCCTTAGAGCGACACTTCACATGACCTCTACTGCTCTCCGCTACCTTTACTGGCCTGCACCCTGGGGCAAGGTGGCCCCTGCAACCCGCCCCTACCATGCCGGTCCACACCCCCTGTACGGCACACGGGCATAGACGCACACCAACGCCCTACCTCATCCACACGCCCCCACCCTAATCTGCAAACACCGGCTTCCATGCAACCGGCGAAACCACGTACGGTACCTGCTATTGCATGAGCCGGCAAGGTGCACCCTCCCCTGCCACAGGGCACATGCCCCACCAACCCAGGAACCCGGTCCCCACCCCACTTCCATCCCCTTTCCACCTTCACTCCCCCCGCCCCCCGCCCACCTGCATGGGGAAGTACTCGAACTCCATGGTGCCGTCTGGGCGCGGCCGCAGCTCCACCAGAGTGTGCAGCGGGACCACCAGGTTGGGGATGGACTTGGGGGGGGACAGCAGGTAATACACAGGAGGATCGTACTAAACATACAATGCAGTGTTGAATGTGTGTTCTTTCCATCAGCAGCAGTCGCGATGTGCACTCGAACCACAAGGTTGGCGAGGGACCGGGAGGAGCAAGGGGCTGCAGGGGACATCCAACGGGGTTGCCACTGCCTGTCAGTCAGTACGGCACAGACCAGCGCTTGTTACTTTGCAACATATGTATTCCCGTTTCCAACCACGGCTGCATGTACACTTCTGCTTATATACACCCCCTGCTGCTAATACACACCCGCCCGCCCGCACCTCCAGCGGCGTGGCCAGGAAGTAGCCCAGCACCGCCCGCAGCACCGCCTGGTGGCCCACCACCAGGATGCACTCCTTCTCGCGCTCCATCTCCACCACCACCGGCTCAAGGCGCTGGATGACGTCCAGGTAGGACTCGCCGGCGGGGTACCTGCAGGGGTTGAGGGGGCCATCGTGTGTGTGTACAGTTCGTCACCGACTACAGATACTGTACTGCCAGAAACTGCGGGTGCCGTCGATGATGCATCTCCTGAGCATGGTCACGACAGTGCGTTGCCGTTGTTGCAACCAAGGCATACGTGTGCGTATGTATACCTCCAACCACCCGGCGGGGTGCGTTCAGGGCCAAGGCCAGCACTGCACGGCATGTCCACATGCACGCTGACGGCACACCCGCACACCGGGAGCACTTCCCCCGCGTTGCTCCCCATGGGTGGGTCGCGCTCCACCTGCGGCTTTCAGCACCCAATGCCGTACCCTATCGCCCTGCCCCGCTACACATTACGCCGTACGTTGCTAGTACTTTGTCTACGTCCACGCCCTCAGCCCCTCCTGTACCTGCCGCTCCGCCGCTACCCACCTGCATCTACTTATGCCTTGTACGACGTCCCCCCTGCCGTGCCCCACCTGTACCGCAGCTTGTCCTTCTTCCGCGCGGCGTACTCCTCGGGCATGTGCTGCGCGATCTCGCGGTACGTCATGCCGTCGCAGGAGCCTGTGGCGGGGGGTACGAGCAGAGCGGCAACGCAACTGAACCGGAAACCTGCGCGCGAGGAGCCTAGGCGTGGGCGGGGGGTGGCGGGGTGCAGGTGGGCAAGCGTGGCGAAGGATCTGGGGTTCGGGCGGCTTGCGAAAAGGGGCCCCACCACCACACCACCACCACCACCACCACCACCACCACCACCACCACCGCCTCCACAACCCCAACCCCTGGACCAGGCGGCCACTTGCAGCCTACGCCCGCACGCACAGCGCGTTCCATCCCATCGCCCCGCCCCGCATCCCCTGCATCGTGGTCAGCGCCCCAGTGACCCCTTCCCCAGCTGAGCCGCCGCCGCTTACCACCGCCCGGTGCTGCACGCACGGCCACGCAGGCGCGGTGCCCTGCCCCTTCCTGCAAGCCACCGCAAGCTGGCTGCCCGCGTGATGCACGGTATGTGTCGTGCCCCCAGGACACAGACTTCCACCCGGTGGCTGCGTAGCGCTGCCCTCCACCCCCGCCCGCATGTTTCTCGTGTGCGCCCACCATGCAGACCTCCTCCCCTTGCAGCAGCCCGTCGCCTCGATGCACCTGCAACACCATGGTCCCTGGGGGGAGTCCACCGCCCCCCTCCCCCCGCCTGAACCCACCCCACCCCACGCATGTATCTCGGTGCCCCCCCCACCCAGCACTTCGCCCAGTCCAGCCCAGTCGTCCCGTGCTTGCCCGCCCTAACCCACCCGCGTGTATCTCGTCCAGCGCCTTCCACCTCAGCTTGGGGAAGGGCAGGTACCGTGCGGTCTGTATGGTGCGGCGCAGCGTGGAGGTCCACACGGACACAGACACGCGGTGGTCGCAGGTGGCGCCGTCGGGGGAGGGGGAGGGGGGGCCCTGGGGGGGGTAAGGCATTGGGTGCGGGACACCAGAGGGTTGTCAGAAGTGCGCAGCGCAGGGCGGAATCTCCTGCGGACACACTCACGCACACGGTCACGGTCATGCAACTGCCGTCCGGGGCAGGGGTGCGACACGAGGGGAGGAAAGGGCAGGGGTGGCAAGCGTGGCAAGAAGGTACCCCATCAGGGGGCAATGTGCTGCGATGCGACAGATCGCCGCTGTCTCCGGGCGGGCGGGCCCTCGGGGGCAACTCACAACCTGTTAACCCACACCCGCCCGCTAACCCACACCCACCACGGGCAGGCGCCCCACGACCATCTCCGGCAGGCAGTTGGCGTACACTTCCCCCGCGGGCGCCAGGTTGGGGTCGCCCCCAATGCGCTCCACCAGGTTGTGCTGCGACTGGCCGTGGCGCGTCAGCCAGATGCGACGGGCCTGGGCCATGCCCGCCTTGCACACCTGGACAAGGGGAGGGATGAAGAGGCCATGGGGACTATGTCAGCGTGTTGGTGCTGTGTGGGGGTTTGGAGTCGGTTTGTGCCGTGATGACGGGCAAGAGAGGCTGGCGTGTCACCAGGCGCAATGCATGTAGACGCTGCCTTCTTTTGTATGCAAAGTGTGTTCTGACACGTGGCAGAACACGTCCCTGGTGCACATGGTAATATTGAACATCCTTGGTGCAACCCGACAACTGACGACACGCCACGCAACCACCACGTCACGGCGGCATGCCCACCTGCATGAGGAAGAACACGATCTTGCCGGGCAGGTAGCCGGCGATGCGGTTGACGTCCATCTGGCCTCTGTGCGGTTGGGGGCAGGCAAAGAGCGGGACGGAAAGGAGGGCGAGGGGCGTGACAGGAATGGGGGGTGTGGTGTGTGCGCTGCGTGTCCTCATGCAGCGCACGCGACGGGACGCGGTCATACGTTTCACGTCCATCCGTCCGTCCACCTGGGGGAACGCCTCACAGGGCGGTGCACGTGGTTCCCATTCAACCGTCCGCCCACCCAGCCCCGTGCACCTCACACGATGCTGTGCCCTGCAGCCAGCCGTTCAAGGCCCGACCCCTCCTTGCCATGTTGGTGATGGGCCTGAAGTGCAATGCATGGACCAGTCCCTGTTGGCTGCTGCTTGGTTGCTGCGGGTTCACACGCGCTGGCTGCTGGTTCACACGCGCACACGCACGCGCACGCGCACGGCCTCACCTGCCTGTGACCATGTTGATGAGCTTGATGTAGTGTATGGACCTGCAGTGCAACGACGGCCATGAGCGGGACGCAGGGCAATAACAGCACACCGGTACACGCTTTGCAGGTAGCATCTGGAATTCCCTCCACAACTTGGGTTTGGTTTCACCACCACCAACCCACTGACTGCACTGGGGACTGGTAGCGGGTACCCTTGATGCCTTGAGCGACCAACCTGTGAGGGTACCGTGCACCGTGGCTGTGCACGCAGTCTGTGAGGTTCTTTCATGATTTTCCCGTTCATGTCGCCGCTTACAAACTGACCTGTCGGTGATGGGCTCGTACACCTCCTCGTACTTGCGGATGCGGGCCTTGAAGTCGGACAGCGACTGCGGGAGGTCGGAGATAAACGGTACGGGTTGGGCAGCGGTCAGCCGGCTACGTTTGCAAGGAGTACGTCATGTTGCCTAGGTACGGTAACGCAGCGTGAGTTGCATGGGGGGTAGCGTGTGGCTTGTCCCCACCACCCCTGTACCCGCCGCCAGCCCGCCACCTGCCTTCTCGATGTCTATCCCCTGGTAGTCAGGGCTGTACTGCATCTTGAACCGGTAGTTCTGCTCCAGAACCTGTACGGCGGCAGTACAACACGTACAGCACAGTGCCGGCGTGTCAAACACTCAGCAACCCGACCGGATTGTGATGGTGGATGGTTGTGGCCGGTTGGCACCAAGACAGCGAGGTGCACGTGTGTAGCGGATGCGGTGCGAGCTGCACGGGTGTGCGCTACCCGGCACACCACGTGTCGAGTGGCCCCCATTGGACGAGGAAGAGGAAGAAGACCATCCAAAACTCATGGCCGCACTCAGCAACGACAGCCCAGCAAGGCAGCACCACAGGGCGGCCAAGTACCTGTTCGCTCCTCCTGCATCAGACCCAACGTCACATCCACCGCTCCGGGCCCCCATGCTTCACAGCACCCTCCCTACGTCCCCACCACGGCCGCCCCACGCACCGCCTCGTCGGTGCAGATGGACTCGATGAACAGGTACTGGAACTTGTTGTGGAAGGTATTGCGCTGGGGGCGGGGAGAGGGACAGGGAGAAGGGTTGGGGGTTGCAAGACAGCGGGCCAGCGGCGGTAAGGGTCAGGGGGGTGCAGCACCACCGGACCACGGGTATGGCTGCCCCAATCAACGGCTGACAACACGCTGCTTCAATAAACATGCAGGTATGGGCCGGAATGCAATTGCGCTGCCCCCCACTCAGGGCGCCTCACCACCCGGGGGGGCTGCCCCCCTATGCGACCTTGTCCCGCGTCAGTGTGCACCCCTGTTGTCGTGTTTCGCCCCTTCCCGATTTCCGTAGCGCACACGCCCACCCGGCCCCACGCACCAGCAGGTTCCTGCGCTCGTTGGTGGAGTTGGTGGCGTCGAAGATGGCCACCTGCCCCTCAGCTGCAGGGGGGTTGGGAAGGAGTGGGGGTGTTGCGGCAGCGGAACGAACAGCTCTCGCACCAAATCAACCAGGCAATGGACCCACTAATTGCTGCTTTTCAGCTATCCTCCGGAGTCGTGGCACTTGCTGCAGCTGCTTCTACATCCCCACCGCTGGCACACGCACACTCAAGCGGGGTGGTCCAGCGCCGCGTGAGCGCCATGACGTGCAGCGCGCCTAGGTGGCCAGTGCACCCCCCGGTTGCGTGGTTCCCTGACGCCTTACACGGTTTCCTCTCCTGCGTATTACGTGCACCCCCTCCCCCACACACATCCTGCGCCCACGTGCCGCCCGCCCCCGCCCCCCGGGTGCCCCACGCCGCCTGGCATAGGCCACGGGGTCGTCCACCTGACGCTCCCTCCACCAAACCCACGCACACGTGCACGCATGCATGCACCCTCCCCCCTGCCCTGCCGCGGCACGTCGCCCTCTTCCCTCAGGCACTCACGCGAGCGCAGGTAGGCCATGAGGTCGTCCAGGGCGGCGTGCAGCGCCCGGGTGCGGGCCTCAACGCCCGCCTAAGGGGGGAGAAGGAGATGGGGGGAGCCATTGGGGAGGACGTGCACACGGTTGAGGGGCCAGTAGCGAGCACTTGTCGTGTCCGGGACACACGGCACAGGGCATGGTGCGGAGGGAGCGCGTGCAGCGCCGAGCGCACGGTGGCCAGCCTCCATGCCGGCGTGTGGGAGGGGAGCAGCGCAGACTGGACAGGTTGGACATCAAGGGTCGCGGCGGGGACAGGGCCAGCACGGGTGCGGGGGGATAGCAGCCTTTTCGTGTGCTTGTGCAGCCATCCTGGCGACGGGGCAGGAGGCACCCACCGCCTTGTGCGCGTTACAGAAGTCTCCCGTGTGTGGGGGTGGACTGTGGCGGTGTAGGCCACGTGTGCAGATGTGCAGGTGGCAGTGCTCTCTCCGCGACCCTGGCCCTGGTGCTGCGTCAAGCACTGCCACCTACCGGGGAGTGCCAGTGCCAGTGCTGCCACCCACCCACCCACCCACCCACCGCGTTGTGGGAGTCGAAAAAGTCCGCCGTCTGCACTTCCTGCTCGCCCTTCTGCAGGCGGCGGTAGGAGCCCACGTTGAAGTGCCGCGTGTTGTGGCCCAGCCTAGTGTGTGGGTGGGGCGGGTTGAGAGAAACAAAGTTGTCGTCCTTACGTTCTGCGCCAGTGTCACGCGGTGTGCTTGTCTGTATGAGGTGCAGCAGGGGGATTGAGGTGACTTGTGAAGAATGTGACGGGCTCACTGACGGCTGCTTTTGAGGAACGGGGTCAAGGCAAGGGAGGAGGGCAGGAGGGGAAAGCGGTCATGGGGATGGAAGGGGCGCGGGACGCAACGCACCACCAGAGCGGCATGGGCTGTGGCGGTGGGCCGCGGAAAGCAAGCTGAGGTGGTGTACCAGTCCACTGGGAGACTAAAATAGTTGGGCATGGTCGGCGCTGTGCGAGGGGGCGTGTGGTGCGGCTATGGGCCGCTGGCCGCATGAGTGGCAGGGCCCGCGCCCTCTCCCATGTGTACGGCCGGTCCCCAGGCCCCGGCGCTCACCAGTTGAGGTAGCATTTGAGCTTGTTGCACAGGAAGGTCTTTCCCCGGCCCGGTAGCCCCACTAGGATGATGATGAGCTTGTTGCGCTCAGCCACCCGCAGCTGCCGGCACAGCGCCGGGCCTGGGGTGGGGAGGGGGTTGCAACACCGGCAGGCAGAATGCGTCAGGCCCGGGCAAACCTGGACCTTGCTCGATACATACATGCTTGATATTTTATACGAATGATATGCTGGTGTGTCCATTACATTCACGCAGCCGTAGTCAAGCGTGACGCTCACCCTCGCTGACATCATGGGAGAGCTCCTCCTCCTCGCCCTCCGTGTCAAGTTCGGACCGTAGCGAAAGGTCCTTGAAGTTCACAGTGCTGCTAGCGATGCGTAACAAAGACTTTGGAGTATCGGGCTGCGGGCTGGCTGCCCCCGAACGCAAGCCCGCAAGAAGAGACGCCGAGGGACTTCTCCATATCTCGTAGGACATTTTGAATATTCATGCACTGCTACCTCAGTCCGAGGTCCATCTACCGCAGGTGCTTGACACACGGTACACGGTATGTGCCCTGGTATGTGCCTGCGATAATTGGCGCGGTTGTTATCGCTGCTCCTTGCAGCACGCACAAACTCCAAGTGCACCGTGTTGAAGGGGTTGGCAGTTTGGCATGGCGACGGCGTCCAAAGGGTTTCGGCCATTGTGTCAGGGGAGTCCCCAGGTACAGACCAGGACCAGGACAGGATGACGGCCTTTCTGTCTATTGTGAGACGCGTGCATCCAGACGTACAGTCGCATCAATACGTCGGCAAGGTGCTACGATGAACGCAACTGCAACATGTGAATAGGCCGGTCTTGCCTGGCCTTGCACACCACGCTCCTTGCCAGCTGGAGCACGGCCCAGAAGGCACGGCCTGAGCTGCGTGGACACACCCTGGCACACCCTGCGCTCTACGGGCACGCGAAACGTGACCCCAACCGCTGCAAGTGCACCATGGCGGCAGTCGACACCACCTGACACCACAGACCCAGGCCCCCAGCCAAGTAAAAGCCCTTCCCGGAGCACTGGCCAGTGGCCACTGGGTAATCTGAAAACAGCGTTACCGTCCGTCCTGCTGCCGCCAGCTGCATCACCTTCCGCCAGCTAGGGGCCTGAAGTGGGCCCGCCACGCCGCAAATGACATGACAATACGCGGTTTCAAACGTGCGGTGGGCATCGATACAGTTAGGAGTGCCTACAGTGAAACGCACACGGTAGCCCGGCAGCGCACCGCCCTGCTAAGCCACGTGCTGACCCACGGTGGAACTCGCTTACGTACCAGGCCATCTGCAACATCTGGCAGTTGCGAGGTGGTGTCAATAGTCAACATGCGGCCACCGCTTTGGACACCTACTGCAATTGAAAGCAAAAGTCAACAGTCAACGACTCGGGTGAATATTGCGAATGCTTACCACGCCATGTTGAACTCGTGCTTGTGCCGCCGGTGCAATAGGAGCGCGCGGCGGCAGTTCCAGGTACAAGACGGCTGTGGGTGCCCTTGCATGCTATACTCATGCACCTCCTCCTAACCCAAGCGCGCGGCGGGCTGCGGGTGCACCAGGAGCACTGGGTCCGAGACCGTACCGGCCTCCCCCATGGCTGTCTCCCCCGCTGCTGCCCCCGGGCTGAGCAGCAGCGTGAGGTCCGCCAGCGGCGCCCCCAGGTCCGACTCGTACAGCGTGCACAGCTCCGCCGTCTCCTCCCACAGCAGCGAGCGCAGCGGGGTGCCGGGGGACACGTCCAGCACCGCCAGGCAGCCCTGAAATGGGGCGAGGAAGTGAATATGGGAACCAGTCACGAATATGCATGGCAGCAAAAGGATTAAAACCCATTAGTCGCGTGAAAGGGGGAGGGGAGGGGTGTGGGGTGTGCCGGGGGGGTAGCGTAGTCGGGCGGCCCGAGCACAGTCGGCTTTCGAGGTGGGCTTTGGTGTTACTGCACTCCTTTTAAGTGTGTTGCAATGGTAGCCCCTGCACATGCACATGCACATGCACACACGCGGTGCTACGGCACGTTGCGCTGTGCCACTCAAACGCTCACTCAGCACACGGAGCCGCACGCACATGCTAACACACCGTTCGCCCCCCCCCCAGTTGCCGATATAGTTACTTTGCCGCTGTGCGGTTACCCCCCCACACACCCGCCCCAGCCCACCTGGTACCACAGCACGTTGCGCTGCGCCATGGCCTGCCCGCTGTGCTGCAGGTCGCTGTCGGCCTGGCAGTGGCCCAGCGGGTAGGGGAAGCCCTGCGGGTGGAAGGCGGGGTACTCGCACGCGTGAAACAGCAGCCCCACGTGCCGCCCGCCACCGCCGCCGCCGCCGCCATCATGGTCATGTGCCCATCCACCCTCCCGTGTGCCAGGCCCTTGCCATCCGTCAATAGCGTTATGGGAGTCGGCGTTGTCCTTGTCTCCACAATTGCCGGAGTCATCTGTCACGCGGTCGGCGGTTCCTTGGCTGCTGGTCAGCAGGCACGTCCCGTTGCGGGCGGGGTCAGGGCCGGGGCCGGGGCCGCACCATTTGCTTGAGTGGGCTTGGCGCGAGGAGCGGTGCATGGTGTGGAGGGTGGTCGACTGCTCGTTGCTTTTGTGGCCGCTGTGGTAGTTGAAGTGGTTGTGCTGGCTGTGGTCGTCTGGGTGCGGGTGGGCCAGGAACATGTGGGCGTGGAAGAGGCAGAAGGGGCTCAGCTGCACCTGGGGGTGGGGTGGGGCGGGGCGGCGACGGGGAGGTCGACCTTGCGGCTCGGGATTGGACATAGGAGTCGAAGGACGGTATCCAGGCGGCAGGCAAACCCGTATGCGCTTTGCAGTGCGCGGACGACTGCTTTCACGTGTGCGCCCCTCACTGCCCTATGGCCCTAAACAGGCGCCCGCGGTCCGTTAGGAAGGCCTCCAGGCAGGGGCCTTCAGGCAGGGGGTGCCACCGAGCGCCACAGTACCCGTGCAGTCAGCGACGCCCCCTCCTCTCTCAACCGTCGCTGCGGCGCCCCGACGGGCGCGCACGCTTGGCCCCTTCGCTTGGCCCCACACACGCCCCCGCTACATGGCCTGACAGCGTGTTGATCCAGAGCGGCGGGACCAACGTTCCTGAGCAAGTCCACCAGATCCACACCCGTATCGACACCCCACCCACACCCGCACCAGCAACCTCACCACACCCCGTGCACTTCGCCCAGTTCCTTGCCCTCCCCTCCACCTACATGCGGCGCCCTCTGCTGCGCGATGGCCCTGAACAGCTCCACCAGGTAGGCCTCCAGGGAGGGGTCGCCCAGGCGGTGGCCCGTGGGAGAGGGGGCCAGCAGGCAGCGTTTGCCTTTGGGGAGGGGACGGGGTGGTTATCACACTTCCTACCAGCAGGTGACCCAGTAGCCACAGGGGCGGATCTCGAGGGCACATCCTAAGGCCGCGACTACATGCCCCGGGCCTGGCACGCCAGAAGGAGGCACGCAGGCAACGAGGGCAGGGGCGGCCGGTGTAAACGGCGTGTGTCGCGTGGGGTTCGGGAGCATAAGCAGCAGTAAACAGGGTGGAGCAGGTGCGACCCACCCGTAGATGTCAGGTAGCCGTCGTACTGTACGGCAGGGCCCAGGTGCCGTACGAGGCTGGTGGGATCCGCCTGCAGCTGCCGCAGCAGCTGGTTGAAGGCGGGCGGGGGCGGGGGAGCGCGCAGGGTGGTGATGCCCTGGGGGGTGGGCAAGGCGGGGCCAAAGCCGGGAGGGAGCAGGGGGTGTGGCATACCGCTGCACTGCGGATGAGCGCACCCGGGGCCCGTATGAGACCGTAGGTCTGGAAGGCCTTGCGTTGCGACCGGGTCATGGTTGGTTGCACGCAGGCGTGGCAGAGTGGCATTGGCAGCAGAGGACGTTGAAGGCGCCTTGTGCGTGTGAGGCCCCACCAGGTGCGATAGGGCGCCATCCCGCCGCCTGCACTCCGTCGCGATGCGCTGCAACACGTTACGCGCTAAGCATGCCCTTAGGAGGCTCTGTTCCGATGGAGTGGGCCTTCCTAGCTGCGCGTGGGTGTATGTTGCGCAGCGGAGCGGGAGCGGGGCCGTGCTGCAGGTCCCGTATGCGGCGAGGAGCAGTATGCCAGCGGATACTCTGCGACATGCACGTGCCCTGACCAAGCAGCGGGCTGCCATTTGGCGCCGCAAGGGCATCGTGGCCATGTGTTGGGGAGCGTCCGACTTTTGTAGCCCTATGCACGCGCTGGTCGTTTTCGGTTGACCCATTTGCCATGTCTGCCTATACCGCAAGAAACAGTCATCATTCTTGGACATCTGCTTATTGATTGGAATGAGTCGCCGTGGTGGCAAGCAAGGAAAGGAGACCGACCGACATGCGCTTCTCGCGGCAGTGAGTTTGGGAGCCCCAAGCCTATAGCCGCATGCAAAACTGACTTGCATCACAAGAAATATACTGTTCACTTGCGAGCTACAGCCTTCCACCACAATTTTGCTCCAGCTTGACGGGGCTCCCTCGTTCCTCAACACCCTTGCCGCCTCTCATTTGCCGGTCAAACCCACAACGCGCGGTCAACGCTGCCCCGGCGCTGCCCGCAGGCTGCCCTGCAGGACCATATGGCCCGGAGGCTGAGGATGCCGGGGGGCCCGGTGGCGCAGCCCTCGATGCAGCCGGTGCGTGGGAGCACGGCAGCAGCGGCGGCACGGGCAGGCGTTCCCCCACGTCATCTTGCGCCCGGCCCGGCCGGACGCATGTGGCCAATCCGCTGCGTCCCATGCCCCAAAACTCATCTCAGCCACCTGTTTCTACCGAGCTGAAACAGCTCGCACCACGCCTCGTGTACTTGCATGGCGGCTAGTCCCATACCGTCCACGGTCAGCCTTGTGCCGTCTTCCGCCCGCCTCCCCTGGTGCCTCAGGGTGCGGCCATGACCCTGGCGCAGCACCTGGGCCTGGTGCCCCGCCCCCCGCCGCTGCTGACGGAGGACCAGTGGACGGAGGTGCACCTCAAGTCGCGGCTGAGGCAGGTGGGGGGCAGCAGGGGGGGTCGGCAAGCAACGCGTGGGAAGGGACGCCCGTGGTGCGGTGGGGGGCAGGACAGGGCGGCACGGCGCTGGCCTGTTTGAGGTATCGTGGGGGGTATTGCCGGCAAGCAAGTGTTTGAACGCCATTGCCGGGGAAGCGGATGCTCAGTTGGATGGCATGTGCGGCTGGCTTTGGGCAGGGGCGCCCGGCTGGGTAGCTGAGTGCGTCTGGCTTGGCAACAATGCGTGGCCTCCCGTCAGCTTGTTCTGTTGCGGCTGCCTGCTGCCGCCATGTGCACGGCAATGGGATGACATGACGGCAACGCCAGATTCATGGATTGTATGTCCCCTCCTCGTGCATGCGGCCTGCAGGCGTCATGGAGTGCGCACCACGTCAGACGGGCGCCATGGCGGGCTCACCCTAGCCTCACACCATGCCTTGCCACCGCCCCCCCCCCCAACTTCCATACCCACCTCAGGACTCTGAGGCGGAGTGTGTCATCTGCAGGGAGGAGTTCCAGGCGGGGGCGCAGGTGGGGGGCGGGGCTTGGCTGCAGCTTGCAGCTTGCACCTTGCATCCTCGCCTTGCACCTTGTGCTACAGTCTAGGTGGAAGGGGAACGCGTTGCTACGTTCTGCGTGAAAGGAGGGCGCAGGCAGTGGACAGGTTGGCTGCTGAGCTGCTCCCACGCCTTCCGCCGGCACTGCCTTGCGGCCCTCATCACTCCGACGCTTCCTTGCCCTTGCCCGACCGTGCAGTGCCGTACCGGCTGTGCGCGATGCATCCCTGTGCCCGTCGTCTCGCACATCTCGCCGCCACCGTCTGGCGCTCATGTGCGCGCTGACACGCCCGGCTAACACGCCAACACACTAAGCCGTACTAATCCACACCCCTGCGCCTCCAGGTGCTGCTGAGCTGCTCGCACACCTTCCACCGGCACTGCCTGGCGGCGTTCGAGCGCTACTCGCGGTCGCGGGTGTGCCCCCTGTGCCGCTGCCAGCAGTACCAGAAGCGGGTCATCCGGGACGGGGAGGAGATCTACAGGACCAAGTGCGCCGTCAGGTGGGCACCGTGGGTGGGCGCCGCATCGCAGCGTATCTAGACTGCGTGTGTCTCTTTACATCATGACCCTTCCGGACCCACCGTGCCATCTGTGCGGCACCCCACCCCACCATCAGGATCCAGGCGTGGGTGCGCGGCCACCTGGCCCGCAGGCGGTACCGGGAGCTGCGGAGGAAGCACCCACCCAAGGACGAGCGCCTGCGCAGGAAGTGGGCGGCGGAGCGCCTCGAGGTGGGCGTGTCGGAGTCGTGCCTGGGTGTGATCTTCTGTGGTGAGTGTGAGTTGAGGTCATAGGAAGTGGGGCTCCTTGTCGTGTATGGGCATGCGTTGGTTTGCACGGGGGCCGAGGGCAGAGGCAAGGGTGTGGGGTAGGGCAGCGACCGAATGCCGTGTGCGCGATTGGGATTCAGGGTGACATGAGGAAGTTGATAATGATAAGGGCAGCACACGAGCATGGTCGTTGTGTTGGCGACGCAGGGTGCTCGTGCAGATATGGCGCGTGGGGTGCCCCCAGGCCATGCACCACCACTCGTGTTCCCTAGCGCTGCGCCGCGCCTCTTGCTGTTTCCTTCAGCCACCTGCCGACCTGCCAACCCTTGGCTACACATGCCGGGCTCTCCCAAGCCCCTGCAACTTGTCCCTCCTCCCGATGTGGCTCCCCTACTGCTGCCCACCAGGAGGAGAACTCCCGGCTGCTGCGCCAGCTGGACGACGAGGTGGGGGACCTGGACGCGCTGTTCGCGGAGCTCGACGCCAGCGTGGCCGCCAGCAGGCAGGTGGGGTAACACACAGGGCTGGGCATGTGGATGAACGCATAGGCTGACGCAGGTGGGTTGGGTTGCTACTAAGGAGAGGCAGGTGGGTTTATATACACAGGGTAAGGCAGGTGCGTTGGTACACAGGTGGGGCAGGTGTTGTAGCACGCTGGGTGGGGCACATGCGTTTGCACAGCGGATGGACAATGAGGGGGGGCCTGGAAGCCAATGCGGCAGTGAGCAGGCAGGTATGGGGTTAAGCGCGTGCGTGTGCAACACGGTGCATCGGGAGGTAAGCCGGCGTGGCGGCGAGCAGGCAGATGGATGTCAGGGTGCACAATCAGGCCCTATGTCTGTGTTGGTACCGTAGCAACCTGCGCCGGACCGGCCGCCCTCTACATCCATGTTGTAGACGAGATGACGAACAGTACACTTCCTCCACCCGATAGCTGAACGACCCCCATTGCTCCTCGCCCCCTGGTGCAGGTGTGCGACGCTGCACTGCGGCCGCTGGCTGCCCGGCTGCAGGCCGACCTGGTGCAGCGGGAGGGGCCGGCGGGGCGGCAGCGGCACGGCGGGGGGCAGGGGCAGGGGCGGGGGAGAGAGGAGGAGCTGGGCCAAGGGGTGCGGGACGAGGGGGAAGAGGAGCAGGAACGGCTAGGACGACAAGGTGGGGCTGGGGAGAGGCGGGGAGGGCACCTGTTCGACGGCTGCTGGACAATACAATGGGGTGCCCACAGCACGGTGCAGGCCCGTTGTGCAATCAGGGTATCTTGCTGCAGTGAAAGCGCCTATCCCGTGAGCGGCCTCCACCACCCTGGCCATGTGGGCCCCTGTTAACTACCAGACCATGCGTTGCGTCCTTGCTTGGCCCCGCACGCGCCTAGCAGGCCCTGTACTGGTGGAGTCCGCCACGGTGGCCCCCGCGGTAGGGAGAGCCCGGCCCGGGCCTTCGGGCGCCCCAGCAGCGGCAGGGCCCGGCGCGGAGGGAGCCGGCGGTCCCTCTCGGCCCGCCAGCGCGGTTGAGGTGGACTGGGACGCGGTGGTGGCGCGGGCGCGGGCGCGTGGGGCGCAGGAGTGCCCCATCTGCCTGGGAGCCATTGCGCGCCGCGGCAACGAGGGTGGGTTACAGTGCCGCTGCTGGGTTGTTACTAGCGCAGGGTGAACACGTACTAAGCGAAGCGACAGCAGAGGCATGGGTGGTCGTGGGAGCTGGGACTCGTGACGTTTCGTCTTCCTCTTGTCCGCCCTTGACCACGGCTGACCAGGACCATGGTGCTTGCGGCGGGTTGCACTGTACACAGCGTTGGGCACTGTCTAGCTGCGCTGCTCCCTCTCCGTTCCACACGCTTGCAACCGCAAACGGCCGGCGTAATTGTCCTCCTCGGTTACCGTATGTGCTTGCCTGCAGGCATCGCGTGGCTGAGCTGCTCGCACTGCTTCCACCTGGAGTGCGTCACGGCGTTCGAGGCGTTCGAGCTGGCCAGCGGGGGCAGCCCCACCTGTCCCGTGTGCAGGGCGGCGTACAGGCGGAGGTGCTTCGCGTAGGGTGGGGTAGGCATGCGGGGAGTGTTTCGGCAACGTCATCGTCGTCGTCGCTCTGGATGCGTACCGTACAAGGCAATGCCGTATCCATTTCCTCCTCCCCCCGTTTAGCCGGCATGTTGTACAGTGCGTTACATTCCAGGGTGCGAACTGGGGGTCGTGTCCCAGCAGCGACATGAGCACGGGGCGATCCAATTGGTGAATCCAAACACCGGTTCCCGTGCATGGGATCAGCAGCCTTGACCTGCATTGCAAGATGTGATACTGGTGAGGTGTGCAGGCACAGCGTAGGTGCTTATCATTGCGCTGCACCTTCGAACGTGGGTCTGTGCTGGTCCGCGTGTGATATGGTTGGGCCTCCAGGGCAGCCTCCGGGTGCAGCCCCAATTGGCATGTATGTATGCTGGGCCCGATACGCTACACCAGAACAGACGTGTTTCGCTTCACATCTGGAGATAATGGTGGATACGGCCAGATAGGGCCCGGGTGTGGACTTGGGAAGACGTGAGACGTTAGCGGCGGCAGTTCCATGTGCCCCGCGTGACGGCTGCAAGGCCAGCCAGAGGGGAACCGGGGAGGACTCTGCAATGCAGCAGTGCGCCGGCGTGTACCGTGCTGCAGATGATGACTTGTTCCAAGACTTGTGCTGTTGTGCACGGTAGCCAAGTGTACGCATAGCCAGAGGAGCTCCTCTGCACGTGGCTGTGTCGGTGTGGACGTACCTACCTCGGCGCAGCTGCACGTTGCCGCACGCAGGTCCCCGTGTGTTGTAGCATGGGGCGAGCTTCAGGGCGGACGGGAGGTGCTCTGGGAAGGAGTTGTAGATCCATGGCTGGTAATCCAGAACGCCATTATTGCAGTTGTAAGGGTATTTGTAGGTGTCCTGACCCCGAACAATCGTACCCTGAGCGCCAGTAATTGACCAGAAAGGACGTGGGAAGGAGGGCTGGCGGGCAGCAAGAGCGGAAGGTTGTTGCGCTTCCACTCTTCGGGCTGATGCCGTGCTACATGGGAGAGATAGCAGGTGTTACCGCTGTGTAGCATCCCCAGCAGCGCGGGCTACTGCATGTCAGCTCATCTCAGGGACTCCCAGGGACTGGCATCTTCCGCCCAGGCAGTATCTCGGATCGGAACAAATGGGGGTTCTGACATGTCGTTGAGAACTGGTGAACTGGAGGTCTTTTCCCGTGAAGGCCAAATATCGCCCTTAGACTTTTTCCCAGGGGGCAAGCCCCCGGGAACCCATGTTACACGGCCCTGCCAGGTTGCGCACTGCACTCAACAGCACTACACCTGTTGTAATGCCAAAGGGCCAGGGCAGCAGTACGAAGATATTTAGCGCAGAATCATTTGCAAATATTTGGTGAACTGGAGAACAACGGCAGGCGACAAAGGCATCCCTGACGCACGCCTTGCTATTTACCTAATGCAGGAACTGTACCACATACATACCTGCGCATCACGGCACGGCTTTCGTTTAGGCTGGCCAGTTTTTTACACATTTTTACTAAAAGCCACAAGCGGCGAGCCACTCTATTCACGTCCCTAGCCCCCGCGTGCCATAACACAGGGCAGCCACCGACAGGCCCCCGTGCCGTACTCGTTTCCTTGCGACAAGCGCATACAGCTTTGGTGGAAGCTGGCCCTGTCTCGCCAACAAAGCGGCGACTGTAGCAGAACCGCACAGCGATAAGCGCAACACCAGCATGCGGCACCAATGCAACACCAGCATGCGGCACCAATGCAACACCAGCATGCGGCACCAATGTTCGTTGTGTACCGGCCAAGCACGTGCAGCACACCCACACACAGCGTCACGTGCCGCACAGTCCGTGTCACACACCGCCTTCGCCCCCCTACATGCCGCCAGGCGCCATCCCGTCCTGCTCCAACCAACACTGCCACAACACACGTGCCGCCTCGCGGTAGCGAAGCACCATCCCTTTCCGCTCCCCCTCGAGCTCCCGCTCCAGCCTCATCCTCTCCCCATCGCTCAGCTTCCCTTGCAGCGGCTCCCACACGTGACCCGCCCAGGGCACGCGAGCCAGCATCTCCGCCGCCAGCTCCGTCACCCGCGCCTCCCCCTCCTCCACGCTCCCTACCTTGGCCTTATTCACCTCCCTCTTCGCCAGCCACCGACACATATGCTGTGGCAGCACCACCAGGCCCAGAAGCACGGCCCACCGGCCCGAGGGCAGCGGAATGCCCAGAAGGCCGTGCCCAGGCATCAGAACGTTCTCCCCAATCTCATGCTGGGCCCTTCGCATCAGCCCGCCGTCCACTGCCGCCAGCACCAGCAGCCGTCGAACGGCCACGAAGGTTGGCGCGATGGACTTTATGTACGCCTCTTGTGCAGCGGAGGGCGAGCCGCCAGCCGGCGTGCGCAGGTGCTTGGGGAGGACCAGCGGGTGGAGCCTCGCCTCCGGGGGTCGGCGCAGGTCATCCAGGAGGGAGGCCTCGTCCAGCTGAACGGGGGGCCGATGGAGGGTGGTTGCGCGGATGGTGGGGGTCATGGCGGAGCACACAGACCAGAGTCAGGGTCGATGCAGGAGTTCGGGACGGCAGGCAACAGCCATGAAGCTACAACGTCAGGGAGCCGAGAGGGAACCAAACGCTGTCCGGCTGCGCTGGTTGAATGAAATAGCATGGCGACAATGCAGATAAGCGTGGCTGGCAGAAGGGTAAGGGTACGGGCACAGGTAGGGGTAGGGGTAAGGGTAAGGGTAAGGGTAAGGGTAAGGGTAAGGGTAAGGGTAAGGGTAAGGGTAAGGGTAAGGGTAAGGGTAAGGGTAAGGGTAAGGGTAAGGGTAAGGGTAAGGGTAAGGGTAAGGGTAAGGGTAAGGGTAAGCAAGGGTAAGGGTAAGGGTAAGGGTAAGGGTAAGGGTAAGGGTAAGCTGCATGCCCTATCCCTGCACGCAGCCACTGCAGTCCCTCAACCCTTACACACAGTGCCGAAAAGGTCATGCGGCCCCGCACCCAGATACCGTCCAGACTCGGCCTTCCTCCCGAGTAACAGTGTACGCGCTGCTCACGCCCTCCCGGTTCTAGTACTGTCTCCGCCTCCTGCACGCGGCAACCCCTGTACAACGCACCCTGTACGGCGACATGAGTAGCGCCAAGTCGTCCCAGTGCGTTACGCCCTCGGGCAGGGTAGGAAACGGGCTTGTCATGATTCCCGCAAGTCCGTAGTTCAGGTCTAGCGCGGCAAGGCGGAAGCGCTCGAACAGCAGGCGGTATCCGTCGTGGTCCCGGGGTGCGCTCATGACGATAGGCTCGAAGGCGTCCATGGCAACGTTCAGCAGCTTGAGTGCGGGCGCCATGCGGTCGTTGGAGGGGAGCGCCTCCTCAAACTCCTTGACGCACTGCGACCTTGCCAGGTTCAGCCGCAACGCCCACAGCTCTTGCAGCTGCGACCGACAAGGCAAGGCAGGCAATGTACCTGGCTTCTCTCAGGGACAACCTCAGTTACGCAAAACGGCACCGCCCAACGGTGCAGACAGAATACGTAGAGCGCCGCCAGTTTCCCCTTGACAATCAAGCCAGCAATGAACGACCAGGCCTGCATGTGGCGTGTGGGTCGGCCTCTGCAGTATGCGTGCGGCATCGTACTGCGCCAAGCATCTGATGGCCAGCACGCTCAGAGCCTACCTCAAATAGCAGGCCTTTCAGCTCACGTGCTGCCTCTTCGTCCAATTCCAGCTCGTGCCTGCGTGGTGGCCAGCAGCAGCACGCAGATGAGACACCAGGCAAGTTGGTACATAGGTGGGCAAGGTAAACAGCGCACGTGAGTGCACAGGGGGCGGCCAGGTGCCTAGATCTTCACACCCACGCCGCCCAGCCCCTGCACGTGCCTGCGGGCCTCGCAGTCCAGGAGCAGGCCGATGAGGAGCGCCAGCCGCCGAGAGCACAGGAACTTGCTGCCGTACAGTCCATGCTGTACAATGTGCTCAACAGGCACGCCCTTGCTGCGAAGGCTGGCTGCGAGGGGCGACGAAGGCTCCACCGCGGCTTCAACGCAGCTGCAGTACAGCAGGAAGCTCCTTGCAAGGTGCAGGGCCAGCTGGTACGCTTTGCCGGGGGACAGCAGGAAGGGCCCATGGCTGCAGGGCCCATGGCTGCAGGCCTGCTGGTGGAGTCCCATACCGCCGTACTGCGCCATCAACAGCTGCCAGTACGACAGATCCACGGCGGCGGCGGTGGTACTGCCCTTGGCGCCTGCCTTGGCGCCGCCCACATACCGATAGGTGCCCGACTCCACGCAGCCTGCATTTACGTTTTGGGTGGGAGGGAACTGGAAACGGTGGCATGCCTTCAGCCATGTGCCTTCAATTCAGCGGGCTGCGTGCCTCAGCGTAGAGAGCCAGGACAAGAGCAGAGGACGACACTGTACACGACCGCTGTCCCAACGCTTCCAGGGCAGCACCAGAAGTGCATCCGTGCCCCTTACCCAGAGCAAAGGCCGCCTGCAGGATGTCCCAGATTGGGCTGCCCTCCGTACCCTCGACACCCCCGCCCAGCGCAGTCCACAGACCGCCGGCATCTGCGCCAGAGCCAGCCATCTGCTGGTCACCACCACCCCCGCCAGGTACCGGCATGCTGTCCATGAAGACGTGCAGGCTTTCCAGCAGCTCCTGCCACCGAATGTGAAGCCCGTCAAAGCGCCGGTACAGCACCTCAACCGCGCGCACCACCGACATCGCGCCTTTCCCGTTCCGCTCCTGCCACAGCTGCATGTCGCCCCTCCGTGCTGCGTCCGCCAGCCCCCTGACCGCCTCCAGGGTGTAGTTCGCCAGGGGCGCGCAGGCGGTGGAGGTGGTCGTGACGCTGTGGCTCGACGTCTGACCGAGCCCATCTGCCGCCGCTGCGGCCGCCCTGCTGCCGCTGCGTTCCTCGTGCATCTGATTGCTGGCGCCGGCTCTGCCAACCAGCGGCGGCGGAGTCAGGCGCGGCACGCCCGTCACATCCACCGTCTCCTCCACGGGGGTCATGTAAAGCAGCACTAGGTTGTTCACGAGCTCCAGAGGGGATCGTCTCCTGGGTGCGAACTCCACATCCTGCAGCATGAATGCGGCCGCCCGGCCCACGATGTCCGCGTCGGCTCCACACCTGAGTACCGCCACGCTGGCGTTCAGAGGAGGGACGCCCTCCTCGTCCACCAGCTTTAACACCAGCGCGTCTGCCACCGCGTCTGGCAGCCGCCCCTCGTCGCCCAGCAGGAATCGCCTGTCCAGACTGAACGTTACCAACTGCAGCACCACTCCAGACGGCAGCTGCTGCACCACGCCCTCGCAGCTCAGCAGCCGGACCAGCGCAGCCGCTGCGGGGCGGGGTAGCGCCTGGTTGCCCCCTACCAGGATGATGGCGGATGCCAGGGCGGTGAGCTGTGCATTGGAGCTCACGGCGAGGAGGCTGCCGTGCCACGCCACCGCGACGCGCTGCAGCAACGGTGCCAGGATGGCCAGGGCCTCGGGGCCCGGGGGCGATATGGCGAGCAGCGCACCCAGCGCCTGCATGCGTGCAAGGGCATGGGAGGGTCGCGTCGGCAACAGCTTGATGTAGGCTCACGCAAGGAGGTAGGGACCATGTGGCAGCGGGAGGGTGGCGGCCGGGTGCAAGGTGCTTGCATCTGTGCGGCGCAAAGTGTGCAGCGCGGGGGGGGCACGGGCTGGCCGTCAAATTGTATGAAGCACGGATAGGCAGCTCGGCAACCACCACACAAAGCTTACCGTTACGACCTCCCTAAGGCCCAGGAGGACCACGCCCGACACCCCCGCTCCATCTTTGGGGCCCTTTGTCCCCGCTGTGTGGGCAGCAGCAGGCACCGCAAGGGCCCTCACGACCCCCTGCAGCTGCTGCAGCGTCAGGGTGACAGTGACGTCCAGCTTGCCCCGATGCTCCTCCACCGCACTAACCCACGCCGCGGGGTCTACGGCGTTCAGTCCTGTGACGCGGCTGCCAAAGGCAGCGGAGTCAGCGGTGGTGGTGCTCTCCGCAAAGAACGACAGTGACAGCGACAACAGAGACCCCCAACTGCCTCCCAGCTCCTCCGCCGGCAGATACGCCAGCGCCCTGGCGCAGGACAGCCCCCGAAGCAGGCGTGCCTCGCCAGCGGCCGACGCGGCACCACGAGCACCACGTGCCGCTTCCTCCGGCACCTCCGTATGCTGCCCCAAGGCGTCCAGCACCCGTACAGTGTAGCCTTCCGGGGCAGGAGGCAGCGGCAGCCGTGCTGCGGCAGCCGCCGCCCGCAGCTCCACCAGCTGTGCCAGCTGGTACGGCAGCAGCTGCCGCAGCTGCTCCTCGCTTGTCGAGGCGGCGTGCAGGGCAGCCCACACGCCTTGCGGCACCAAGGCCAGGCCGTCCAGGCGGTGTGCGATCCACAAAGTATGCAACGCTTGCAGGTATGGTGCCGCAGCAACACCGCGCACACTGCCGCCGCCACTGCCGGTGAGTTCCTCGAGCTCTTGCAGTCGCGGTCCGAGCCACGTGCGCGTGTTGGCCAGCTGACCGCCCGCCGCCACGCTGCTGCCCGCCATCTCCAGCGCGTACCACACAGCAAAGCTGTCCGCGGCAGCGGCAGCGGCAGCCTCTCCCGTTGCCGCCGGCAAGAACATAGCACCGCGTGCCTGGACCTCTGCCGCCACGTTCCTCCACAGCGACGCCGCCTTGGCGCCCAGCCCCGACTGCGTGGCGTACGTGCACAGCAGCGCCAGCTGCCCCGGGCTGCACGCCCGCAGCAGCTTCTGGTCCCCCAGCACCGAACCCAGCAGCGCACCCCCGTCGCCCTCAGGGGCCCACGGCAGCGCCGGCATCAGCGCAGACGTGACGGCCTGCTCAAGTGTGCCCACTGCGCCGCTCAGCTGCTCCGCAGAAGGTGCCTTTGACTTGACTGTGTCGTACAGGGCCTGCACGAGCAAGGCGGCGTACCTCTGCAGCACCCCGGGCTCGGGGCGGACGCCGACTGCTAGCGCCGCGTGCAGCAGCTGCGGCCAAGGGACGTCCTCCGTGCCCGCCGCAGCCAGGTCCGACAGGGACTGCTGAACGTACTCGCGCAGCAAGGACCACGAGTGGCCCTCTTGGGAGGAGCTGGAGGGCTCAAGCGTGTCGTCCAATACCCGGGAGGCCAGGCTCAGCAGGTCCAGCAGCAGCGGGGGCGGGGGCGGGGCAGCGGGCGTGCGAAGCTGCAGCAGGGCGTCCAGGAGGCGGGACAGCCAGGGCGCACCCACTGTCATGGTCCTTCCTGTGGGCTGTGCCAGCTGGAACGCCACCACACCACCCGCCACCATGGCAGCTTGGGCGGGCGTGTAGGTCGGCAGCACGTCAAGGCAGTGCGGCAGGAAGGCGCCGTGCATGCGGCCCCATGCCGTGGCCGCCTCCGGCGAGAGCGAGCTGCCATCACCATCGTCGTCTGGAGGCTCGATGCGCCGCAGCGCCTGCACCCCGCCCAGCAGCAGGCCCAGCTGCCCCGCACCGTACGACTCCGTGCCGTACTCGCCAGCCAGGGTCAGCAGGTCATCGAGGAAGGACATGGGCGGAGCTGCGCGCAGCTGTGCCAGGCTCTCAGCCGCGCACGCCAGGCCCATGGGGGACAGGGACGGCAGCAGCTCCTGCGTAAGCTCCACCACCTGCGCCACCCATTGCCCGTCCGGCCCGGCGCCCTGTACGACAACCTGCCGTACAGCGTCGACCAGTACGTCCGGCTCAGAAGCCAGCGAGGTCCGGGCTGGCTTCCGCAGCAGGCCCTGTGCCACCTCAAGGAGCAACGCCTTACGAGCTTCCAGGTAGGCAGGATCACTTCCGGCCTGGGCAGCAAGGGTGGGGTCCGACAGAGCCCTGAGCAGCTGCAGCAGGATGTCTGCGTCAGCAGGTCCAGGTACTCGCAGCGCTTTGGCGGCCGAAACGTAGTGCTCCGCCAGCCACCGGTCGTCCGGCCGCCAGCCTGCCGCCACACAGCCCGTCAGGAGCTGGGCGTACGACAGGGGCGGGCGCCCGCCATCTGCGGCTGGGCCATGCCCAGCATGCGCTTCAGGAGCGTGAGGTCGGGGTTGGGGCGCCGCCTGCCGTACAAGGCGGCTACGGCGCTGGCGAGGTCGTTGGTGGTTGGCTTCAAGGACAACAGCTGGTTGGCCGCGGGCGCGAGGAAGTCCGACACGGTCGCGGGGCCGCCGCCTCGCTCTTGCTCCTGAGGTGAGGACACGGGCAGGGACAGCTTAAGACGGCAGAGCAATGTTGTGGGTAGCGATCCTGCCGAAGCCACTTCGAGAGGAGCGAGTAGGGTCGATGGGAACGGCAGGGCGGTCAGTGCGAATCAACATCACAGGATGATGATGCCCGACCAGCGTCAGATGCAGCATCGTACACGTGTGTGCACGGCCGCGCCTAGGCCCGAGTCCTGAAAAGAGTGACACCCACCGCCGGCGTAGTAGCGTCGACAGCCCTTGACGCCACCAGCAGCATCTTGGCCACCTCGTCCGAGGCCTCGAGCCGCAGGCGCAGTGCGGCCCCCGCGAGGGCCTCGACTACCTTTGGGAGGCCATCAGCGCAGCACGCGCATGCATGGGCAAGGTGATCTCGCACGAATCACACACAGGTACCAACAACATGAGCCACAGCCGAGCACGGACCATGTCCAGCCTGACCGCAACGCATGGCGGACAGAGCAGCACCAGGCTGGCACCTGGGACACAAGCGAACAAACGTACGTACGTACGTACCCTGTTCAAGTCGGCAGAGGGCGTCCAGCCGTGCCCGCGCGCCGCCCATCCCAACAGCAGCGCGGCAGTGGCGGCTTCCAGGCCCTGGAAGGGCTTGGTGGCCCGGCCCCGCCACTCCTCCAGCCCCCACACGAACAGGTCGGGCTGCCGCCCGGGGTCAACGGAATGGGGACAACGAGACGCCTTCAGTCCAGGGTCACCTTGGGTGAAGGACAAAGGGCGCATGGACGATGAGCAAGGGGCTCGACATGTAGCTTGTGCCTTGACGTTGAGATCATGCCAGATACGGGTGCCCACGGAGTGCCCCCGCAAACAAAGTGATGCAACCTATGCCTGACCCGCACCTTGCTGAATGACTGGCCTCGCCGCACAGCGGGCAGGACCACGTCGATCATCAGCTGCCGCCGCAGCGCCCTCGCGCTGTGCACCGCGGCCGGCGGCCCCTGCTCCACACCTGCGCCTGCCCCTGCACCTCCAGCACCACCAGGGGCCTCGCCCTCGCCCTCGCCCGACAGCCTCCGCACCAGCGCCCCCTCTACCTGCCTAACCCACTCCTGGCCCAGGGGCACGCTCCACCGGGCCGCTGCACCCATCAACGCATACAGCAACTCGGCGGGGCAGCACCCAAACCACCTGGGCTGCTGCTGGCGACTGCCTGCGTTAGGGCGGACAGGAAGCGCCCAGCAAGGGGCTCGGGGACCTGCGCGCCCGGACCTGACAGCGCAGTCAGCATGTCCAGCTGCTGCACGTGGCTTAGCTCGCCGAGGTGAGGGACCAGCGCCCCAAGCATGGAGCTGACCGTCGCTGGGGATGCTCTGTGGCGTAGTGTGGACAGCACAGACAGCGCCTGCAGGGGCAAGACCAGGCGGAACATCTCACGGCAAAGCACAGCACCAGCCGGAGTGATCACAGCAGCGCACCCACACCCGCGTCTGGCTTGCGGCACCCCTGTCCTCAAACGCCCCTGCTGCCCACCTGCACCAGCTGATCCGGCTGCAGCTCCCTCAGCCTCCCCGCGACCAGGCCCTCCAGTGCCGCGCCCATGCCTGTGCCCCCACCACCACCACCACCACGACCAGCTGCTGCCGCCACACCTCCAGCCGCCTCCGCCGCCTCCGCCGCCAGCTGCAGCAGCGCACCCACGTCCAGCTGGCGCTGCACATACGCCACCCCCAGCTGCTGCAGCTCCCTCCTCCTGGCCTCCACCTCTAGGCCCGCCTCTTGCACCATCTCCTCGCAAAAGTCGTACTCTTCCTTTGCCTTCGCCAACGCCTCCTCCGCTTCCTCCCCCTCGCCCTGCCGCTCCTCTGCCTGCTGGCTTATCTTGGCCTTCTTTCTCTTTCCTGCCTGCTTCTGCAGCTGCTGCAGCCGCGCCTGCTGCGCCCGGCGCTTGCTGTCAGCTGCCTCCAGGTCCCCCTTGGCCTCTGACAGCTGACTCTCTGCCGATGCCACAGCCGCCTCCAGCTCAATCCACTTGTGCTGCATGTCCGCCTGGTGGGACCTCAGCAGCATGGTGGCGGTGTCCACCAGCCACACCTCTGCAGCCCCAGGGCCCTTGGGCTTCTTGTCAGACCCGCCGGGAGCCTGTTCCGCGTCGCGCTGCTTGGCTGCCAGATCACGGCTCATGGCGTCGAGTATCGCCGCAAGCGGCCGAGCGTCAAGCGACTGGGACCCCGTTCTGGCCTGCACTGCTGCTGGCACTGCCCCCGCTGCAGGCAACCCCGCCACCGCTGCCCCCTCGCGCGCCGCCCACACCAGCTCGTCCACCCGCTTCCGTACGGCTTCCCAGAACGACGCCGGCACGGACAGGAAACCTGCAGGTAGGGCGAAGCGGTACTGTACGGCAACCTGTACGGCGGCGTCCAGGTCTACCAAGCCCACGTGGCCCAGCTGTTTGGCCAGGCGCGGGGCGCACAGCACGGCGCGTGACAGGGAGGCGGGGAGGTCCGCGACCTCCTTAGCGCTCTGTTGCGTAAGGACACCAGGCTGCTCGCCGTGTGGGTCGGTGTGGGTTAGCTGCACCAGCTGCAGCACCGAGCCGTAGGCCTGGCACACAGGCACCAGGACCGCCGGTAGCTCCTGGCGGGACATGACTCCTTCAACCAGCTCCGGCAGGGCAGCTACTAGCTCACGCGCCTGCTGAGAGCTGCAGGTGCAACCGAGTTGCTCCCCTGCACCTCCTGCCCGTCCTGCTGGCCGTCCGCCTCCACCGCTTGCGCGCTCTGCGCCTCCCCGGCTGCCTCCGGTGCGCGGTGTGCGTCCAGCAGTGGCAGCAGCACCGCCAGGCTGGAGGCCACGGCGGACAGCTGCTCCAGGGTCAGGGTCTCGCGGAGGCCGTGCAGCTCCGACACCAGCGACCGCACGAGGGCCTGCGTACCAGGCAGGGCGGGGACCGTAGCAGCGGAGGGGCTTGTAGGCGGAGCTTAATAGCGCTGAGCGTGTGTCGTCACCTCCCCGTTTGGGCTGCATGCGCTTTAGCTCTAACGCTGCACACACAAGCGCGTAACGGCCCTGTACTCGACGCCATCCCCACCCGCCCTCGCACCTGAACCCCTTGCCACTGGTGCGGGTGCAACTTGGCTCCGGGGCCCAGGACACGGGTCAGCACCTGCAGCGCCGCGGTGCCAACTACCACCACCGTCGTCGTGCGCCGCTGCTGGCTCCCTGGCGCAGTCTCGCGCCATAAGTTCACTTCCTCCACGACCTTCATGGCCGTGTTCGCGCGTACCAGCCTCTTCAGGAGCTCTTGGACCTCGCCGCTGGTGGGGTCCTGGGTCGCCGGTGCTTGTTGCCGGGGCTGCTTTTGACGAGGCGTGGCGGCAGGCGGCTGCGGGGCGTGGCCGTGGACAGGCCGCCTGCAGAGTCTTGGCCGGAGAGGGCATTGGGGGGTGGTGGTGTTCGGACGCGTGGGAGGGGCGCCGGGGCCGAGGGAGGACCGCCATGATGATGCTCCGTGGGCAGCCACGCCGCACGTGGGCGAGCAAGCCAACAGGATACCGCTCGCTCGCCCGAGAGCCGAGCGGCGCTGCAGAAGCGCATCTTGTCTTCGCATTGTAGCTTATTTTACTGCATGTAGGGATAGATGCCAAAAGACAGAACAGCAAGCGAAAGGTGACCACGGGCAACTGGGGTTGTGGCAGAGTCTGACGCGTTGGAACGGTGAAGGTCCAGCTAAGCTACCTGTCACATGCAGAAACCATATACACTGTCGCTTACAACATGGCAGAGGTGTGTTGTTGTGCAGGCGACATGGCACCGTTTTGCGACACTGCGCGGGTGCCTGTGCAAACGTCAGTGTTCTATCGAACCCTTATGCAACTGCGACTACGCACCAAAGCAGTAAAGTAACAAGTGTGAACTGAGGCGAAGCTCACCGGCTTTGACACTGCCTAGCTTGGCCCTAACCGGACGACGACGCCGTGGAACGCATGTTCGCTCAGAGGATAAACTGCAGTCCCGCTTGCCAGAAGGAAGAGCGCGGACGGTCAGTGAGGCATGCTGGACGCTGGAGAGCCGTCTGCTTGCGACGGATTGACGTCAACCAGGGGAGCCCCTTCAGGCCTGCTGGTCCTGGCTGGTCCCTTGCCCCTCGAGGAGGCAGATACTGAGGCTCTGGATTGGGTTATATTGGCAAATTATTGGCACTATCGCACTCGGCAGCCCATATTTCACAGGACAACGGGATATCATGTACCTACGAACCTCCTGCTCCTTCTTCGATTGGGCCAGGTTGGGCAGGTCCCAGTCTCCTTACCTGTAAACCTTACCACAGAAGAAAGGGCAGGGCAGCTACTCTCCTTGATTGCGGACACAGGCACTGACACGGGCCACGGGAGCGTAGAGGGCCAGAGGCCTTATCAGGGTGGTTCCCCTGACGCCTGAGCGTCAACTGGTCAAGGCACTCGTGACCCCACCCTACGGCACCCAGCGGATCCTGAACCTGCCGCTACCGGTATCACCTGGCACCGTACCACAAGGGGGCCCGGCTTCGTAGCGGTACATCTGCAAACCAGCCACCTGCGCTCCGATACGGTAAGCTCTTGACACGACAGTCGACAAAGTCTCAGAGGCGCAGGGCCCCTTATGCTGCACATCTGGTCACGCTTGCTAATGTTTCGTTCATGCTCCTTAAGCCCACCTCTCCCTCCAAGCCTTCTTTGCTCTCCGGTATCCCAAGTCCAGGTTGAAAGCTGTACGGTATGTTGGAAGCACCGGCACGCTGCGGCGTACAGCCAAAGGCGTACAGGATGGGAGGTCTCCCCTGCGTGCAGGCTTACCCTAACCCACCCAACCACGGCAACCACCTACGGCGATCCGCTCAAGCGCTCGTCACACCAGGACTACAGTCCGATGATGCCTCGCTGCGATCCCTGTATTTATATGTAGCACTGCAGCCATGCAGCTTACTCGCGCGGCCGCTGGCCCTTCTGTGGCGTCCCGACAGTGCACCTCGACCGCGAGCGTGTGAGAACACGTTACAACACCCTTTATACAGTTGTAAATGTCTCTGCTCCTCAGACTGACTCTTACCAACCAATTTGCTGTAGGGTGCCACTTCACCGAGCACCTGTGGCAGCTCCTGGCTGCAGCTCTTCCTCCCTGGGCGCTAAAGATGGAGTAAGATGATCTTGATCAGCATAATTGAACCTACACCCGGCGCAAAGACTTACACGCTTGCATGGCAACCGCTGGCGCAGGTCGACGCGAGGTCGCAGCGTCGCGCGGTGCGCGCGCAAGCAACAAAGACTCCTTACCCCCCTCCTAGTCGCGTAATTAACACGGAGGCTCCAACCGATGTCGAGTATGACGCGGTCATCGTGGGCGGAGGCATGGGCGGTCTGGCCACTGCCGCAAGGCTTGTGGCCAAGGGGGCCAAGGTGGTGGTGCTGGAGAAGTAGGTGGAGGGGTATGTGTGGGGTGGGCTGACTGCAATAGGTTGTGATGTGGGTCCACCTTGGTGTGCCCTGGGCAGGGGTTGACTGGGTGGCCCATTGACACAAGGCTGCAGTGGGAGTGCCACGTCGCACCTGTTGCATGGATGCATGCCACAGCTGCCAGGTCTGCTACACCTCTGGCTCGGTGCCTTGAGTCCCATGCTGCTATTTGCACGTGTGTGGGTGCGCCAGCTGCTGCTTGGACACGCATCATCCTATGTCGCCCCCTGCGCGCAGGTACCTGCTTCCCGGAGGCAGCGCTGCGCACTACAAGCGCGAGGGGTACACCTTCGACGTGGGGTCGTCCATGATGTTCGGCATGGGTGAGTGGGTAGCCTTACGACTGCCTGGAAGGCAGGCGTAGCCCACGGTGTTGTGGCTGACCACGCTGTGGGGTTGTCCGGGGTGCTTGGCATGTGTGGAGTGGGGCGGGCTGGTGCGGCGGGGTGGGGCAGGGTTGGGTGGGGTGGATGGGGCGAGGTGGGGTGGGTGGGGTAAGACGGACGAGGTGCACTTTACTGAAGGCCACGTTACCCACACTGGGAGGAGAGTGCGGCAGATAATGATCCACGCTCCGGTCCAGGGCGCTGGCCACAGCCGCCCTTGTTCCTCTGCTCCCCTCCGCGCCCTTACCCTCATTCGCCCGCCCCACTCCCCATCGCACCACGGGTCTTCGTCGTTTCCCTACGGCACTCGACTGCATTGACGCGTTACTAACCGCCGTCACCACTGCCATGCCTCTTGCTCCTGCCCCAGGCCACGAGGGCACCACCAACCTCATCACCAAGTGCCTGGAGACCGTGGGCAAGCGGATCGACACCGTGCCCGACCCCACGCAGGCACGTGTGCGCACTGCACGGATCGTACCGCGCTCTGCACACGCTGCATGCTGGAACGCTGGTGTTAGGCCGTGTGGGCAAGGCATGCTGCGCGCTCCCGCACCCCCACCCCGCCCGTGCGCCACCCCTGCATGCGGGGCAGGCGCAGGGACGGGGGCACGGGCAGGGGCAGGAGCAGTACGGCTGGGCATGTGTTGGCATGGGACAGGGAACACGCGGTGGGGGCAGGGGACAGGGGATGTACGGTGCGGATACAGTGTGGTGCGGTACGCAGCGGTAGTACTGCTGCGTATGGGCGTCGCCGGAGCTCGTCACTGGCCGTGGGCTGCTGCGAAGGCGTGGCCTCTACACGGCCACGTGCCGCCACGTGCTAGGTGCCACGTGTCACGCTGGGGCTCCTTGGGCGGATGGTTGGGCGGCTGCGGCTGGGTGCACTCCCCAGTCCGGTACCGGCACGCCGCCAGTGGTGGGCAGTGGGGAGGCCAAACTCGTGCGGGGCGGAAGGGGGGCACCGAGCAGGTGTCCAGCCGTCATGTGCCAAGTGCTACGGTGAAAAGGAGGGCCTCCGTCAGTTCGTTGGGGCATGCCGCTCGGCATGAGACACGTGGCGCCACGTGGCAGCAGCGCATGGCACGTGGCGCTTGCCGGTGTGGGTGCAGGGGCTGTGACAACCCAGCGAATGGAAGTGTTGGTGGTGCTTCCGCAAACAGGGCCGAGATCCTAGACAGGGCCGCCGCAGCAGCAGGTGTCACTTACGTGCCATACCGAAGCAGGCTGGGCGGCAAACCGCTAACTGCGCGTTAACAAGTGCTGCCCTGAACCCCGCAGGTGCACTACCACCTGCCCAAGTCGGACCGGCACCCCAAGGTGAGGCCCCTGTAAGGGTGTGGGGGTGTGCACAGTCTCAGACGGGCCTGGTGTGTCGACACAAAAAGGGGCACGGAGTGCGGTGGCGGTGACGGGACTCGAGGCGACTGAGTTGCCGCACGGAACGTTATACATGTTCGTGGTGCTGCGGCGGCAAGGGGCGATATGAGGAGTTTCATACGTTGGGACAGGCAAAAGCCTGCGCAAAAACAAGGATATGCCCCGTCGTGCGGTGAAGTTTGCACTGATCTCTTTAGTAAAAGGCGAAAGAGATATGAGAATGCAGTCACCGCAGGGCTTGATTGATCACCGCACAACACTGATAACCCCCCGCCTTGGACAATGATCAGACGCTGCCGGCAGCGTGATGGTGGGCGGGCGCAAGACAGCACCATTAGCCTGAAGGCTTAGACTACGTTAATTTTCACACATAGTACCATTCCATCTCCCATTTGCAGCTTGAATGCATGTACTCCTGGCGTCCTTTCCCACCCACACTTGACCAGCGTGGGTGTGGGGGAGTCCAGGCATGGGGTGGGGTGGGGCCCCGGGTGCGGTCGGGACTCGGGAGCCATGGAGTCAAGGGCAGGACAGAATGTATCGTAATGGGGCAATCCGAGGGGCCTGTGACCTTCATCATGATCATGGCTCTCCCTTGCCAACGTCGTTGTGCCCTTGCAACCCCACGTGTGGCATAAAGCCTCCCCCACGCTGAACCCATGCCGCCTTAGCCGCCGTCTCCCTGCCACCGCGCCTTCCCATGTTAACAACTGGAGGACCGCATTGATAGCAATATACGTTGCTCCCATCCTGTTCCCCTCCTCACGGCCTGGACGGGCAACGTAACAACCACATACGATACATGGAATCCTTTGTCTGTTCCCCCCAGGACCACAATGTGGCAGCATATGCCCTCTGTACTTTATACAATAATCTAGTGTTGCATTATGTGAGCTTTGTTAGCGGCCTAATGAGGCCCCACCTATTCATGTGATACCGGTAACAGAACCATGTGTTGATATTCTCCCCTTTCCTTCCCCAGGGCCTCAACGTGCAGGTGTGGCGCAAGTACGAGGAGTTCATCGCAGAGCTGTCCGCCCGCTTCCCGCACGAGAAGGAGGGCATCAAGAAGTTCTACGACGAGTGCTGGCGCGTGTTCAACAGGTGGGGTGCTGCCGTGGAAGTTAGGTTGTTAGCTCGTCGGGGAGTGTGTTGGGGGCGAGCACGGTGGCGAACGGCGCAGCTCAGTGCCGTATGTGGGACCGCGGTTGCCCGGCAGCCAGGCACGCGCCTGCAGCTGTAATGACTTGCTCGCTGCGACCGGCCGTAGACAAGTAAGCTGGTGCCTTGCCCTACGAGCCCAGCATCTTCCATGCCCCTCGCATTCTGGTCCTGCAGCGTCATGGTCCAACAGCTCAGCAAGCCTCTGGAGAAGCCGCTTTTCCTGCTTTGAGTCATGTGTTGGGTTCACGCAGCATGCACGCAAGGAACAGGACACGCGTCTCCAACATCACACCATTTCCCCCGCCCGCCCCAATGTGCTGGAGCAAATGCCCTTGAAGGAGCTGCGCGGCCTGCTGGGCAACTTCTTATCAGATGCGCCACTGCAATAGAATATGTATGACATTCTTGGTCCTTTGTGTTTCGTTTGTTCCGCAGCCTCAACGTGCTGGAGCTCAAGTCGCTCGAGGAGCCGCGCTACCTGCTGGGCGAGTTCGCCAAGCAGCCGGTGGCCTGCCTCACCCTCGCCTCCTTCCTCACAACCAACACAGGTGGGTGCGGGGCGCGTGCCCGAGCGCCCTGGGCCGTGTGTTTCACAGGGTCAGGCAGGGGCAGGGCTGCCTCACCCTCGCAACCTATATCGCAACCAACACCGCTTGGCTGCTCTCCTGTAACTAACACACATGCACCACGAGAGACGCTCCGTTGCTGCACACGCCGCCTGCAGGCGACGTGGCCCGGCGGCACATCAAGGACCCCGAGCTGCTGCGCTTCATCGACATCGAGTGCTTCATCTGGTCCACCGTCAGCGCCGACCTGACGCCCATGATCAACTCGGGCATGGTGTTCTGCGACAGGTAGAGTGCACGTGTATTAGCGGGAGCCGGGTGAGATGTGTGTATCAGCAGTGGTCCACCGTCAGCGCCGACCTGACGCCCATGATCAACTGGGGCATGGTGTTCTGCGACAGGTAGAGTGCAGGTGTATTAGCAGGATCCAGTGTCATGTGTGTGTACTAGCACTGGTCTCCCCGCCCTTCAAATTAAAGCCCTTCCGTCCAGGTGCAACCTCTTGGGCCGCCATCAGTTTTTGTGTGTACAACCGCCCCCTTGCCTCTGGCCGATTGGCAACCTGCAGGCACTTTGGCGGCATCAACTACCCCAAGGGCGGAGTGGGTCGCATTGCGGAGGAGCTGGCGGACGGTGGGTCTACCTTGGGCATGGCACATATCACGGTGAATCCGCAAGGCTGGAACAGGGATGCTAGGCTGATGTTGGCTTGAGTTGAACTCTTCCTTGTCTCCATAGTCTCAGGAATAAACGAATGAGGGGCCGGGATTTTCCATGCTAGGAGTGGTCGAGAACAGTAAGGTTGATGTGTGGTTACCTGATTTGCGAGTCAGGATGTAATAGCGTAGTAGCGTAGTAGCTCAAAGATGCCAAATGCCAACACGGGTGCGGGTGAGAGGCGGCTGCTGGGAGCCTGGCCGACGGCGGGGAGCATGGCGGATCCCCCTCCAGACCTTCAGTGTCTGCTGACCATCTCTGGCAAGCTAGTTTACAAAGGCGGTGCCCCGCTGTGATCCGTGTGCCGCACACCGTGTGTCGTGCAGCCGCGTGGGCATCATACAGGACGGTACGGCAGTCGCAGTGTGCCAACCGTGGAGGCAGCCCACATCCAGCCCACATCCCTTGAGTGACCTGTGTGCTGTACACCGCACGTCGAACGCCATGCGTCCATGCAGGCATCACCGAGTACGGTGGGCACATCGTGTACAAGGCCAACGTGAAGCAGATCGTGGTTGAGGGCAGCAGGGCCACGGGAGTCAAGCTGGCGGACGGGCGCGTGTTCAGGTGGGCCGCGTGTTCAGGGTGTTCAGGTGGGTCGTGGCGCTGGCAGGTGGCTGTGACTGCGGTGCGAAAGGCCGTACCGTACCGGTACCAGGAAGCTCTGTACGGGGCAGTTCGGGTGTGCTTAGGGAGCACCGGGGCTGTACGAGAGGGCAAGTGTGCACTCTATGTGCAGCTGGCAGGCCTGCGGCGCAGTGGGACAGCGCGGCAGTAGCTGCTTGTGCCCACGCATGCACGACGTGTGCGCCCATGGGCCCCGAGTACCCTGCGCGGCACCTGTCCTGCTGGTCGTAGACAAAAGACCAATACATGGGGGCTCCCCTTGTTTAGGAGCCCTGTGTAGGCAAGTCCATCACTACATTGCTCCGTGGTCCGTGCCTTGTAACGCTTCGCACCTCTTGGTCAGGGTGTGTCGAGGCCGAGCTCTGACTCCTAGTGCACACCCTAGAGCTTGCCCTCCTCTGCTGTTCCTCTCTGGCGTGTGCGGCCAGGGGCAAGACCGTCATCTCCAACGCCACTCGGTGGGACACCTTCGAGAACATGATCGGGGAGGACAAGCTGCCCGAGAGCGAGAAGCTGTTCAGGTGAGGGCAGCCGGTGTGTATAAGCACCTTCTGTGCATTAGCGGGTTGGTGGGGCACATGGTGGGCGTGGACGATAAGCTGCCCGAACGCGACAAACTGCCCAGACGGGGAAGGCGGGGTTTATAGGATGTGGTCTAAGTGCTGGTGTAGTCAAGGGGCTTAAATATCTTGTCCTGTGCAGCCCAAGCGCACGTGTGACTGCGTATGTAAGCAGGTGAACCAAACATGGTGCTGTGCTGCTGGCTGCAGGCAGCGCTACAAGAAGTCTCCCTCCTTCCTGTCGCTGCACATGGGCGTCAAGGCGGAGGTGCTGGCGGGGGAGCACGACTGCCACCACATCGTGCTGGAGAGCTGGGACAAGATGGAGGCGGCAAGGTGGGGCAGCACGTTTCCTGCTGAGTGTTGCTGTCGGTGTGTTCAGGTAATTGGGACGGGCGCTCCTGGAAGGCTGGGGCAACGCTGCTGGTTAGTGTATGTCCTGCGTGTGCAATCCACCGGGGTGGGCGCCGGGAAGAGCAGGATCGCTGCCGCAGGACCCACGCGCACGCCGCTGCACACGCCCACGTGCAAACGGTCACGGTCCTCCGCCCTTTCGTGAAACGAGTTCCTTCCCTTGACATCCCGGCACAGTCAAATCGTGCTACAACTCCGTCGAATGTACACCTACTCCTTGCTTTGCTGTTCCGCCGTCTTCCCTTCCTACCGCCTATTAACCCCCTTCCCCCCCTTCCCTTAACCCACACCCCAGAGGCACAGTGCTATTGATCCTGGAACCCAACCTTGCTGCCCACTCGCCCATGACGTGTGTCTCAACCCACACCCTTCCCGTTCAACCCACACCCCCAGGGGCACGCTGTTCGTGTCGCTGCCCTCCATCCTGGACCCCAGCCTGGCCCCCGAGGGGCACCACATCGTGCACGCCTTCACGCCCGACTGGATCGACAACTGGCAGGTGGGAAGCTAGGGTCGCTACGGTTCATTGTTCATTGACACGTAGCATTCTTGCACATGCCTCCAAATGTGCGTGCACAATCGCCAGGGCCGACGATTGCAGATGGGCGTGTGCCAAACTTAGCTAGTGTCAAAGCATGCCTTGCGCAGATATTCCCGATCAAACATACATGCACGCATATCTGTGCTGTGCATCTAGCCCATATCTGTGTCCGTAAGTGTATGCGTGAACTCCTTGTCCTTTTCCTTGCTCCCCAAGGGCATGAGCGTGGAGGAGTACGAGGCGGCCAAGGAGCGGGTGGCTGACGAGCTGTGCGAGCGGCTGGACGCCGTGTGGCCGGGGCTCAAGGGGGCCATCACCTTCAGGGAGGTGGGTGACGTGGGGGGAGGACGCTCGATCGACGGCTGCTCGATCAATGCGGTTGCCTCTTTCCCCGTCCTGTGGGGAGGACGAGGAGGAGCGCTGTTTCGCTTCTGCTTCTCAACCCTCTTTCTCGCCGCTTGCAGGCACCAGCGTTTTTGTGCTTCCCTGACGCCTTACACGCTCTCCTCCGCGATTTACGCGTGCCTTTGACTGGTGACCAGTCCATGTGCTTCCTGCCATGCTGCCCACCGCTGCCCCGAGGCCCTCTCCAACCTGCGACCCGCTGTCCCCTGCTGTCCCTTCCAAACCCCGCCCCCGGCCCCCAGGTTGGCACCCCCCGCACGCACCGGCGCTACCTCAGCCGCGAGGACGGCACGTACGGCCCCATCCCCTCGCGGCGGCCGCTTGGCATGCTGTCCATGCCCTTCAACACCACCGCAGTGCCGGGGCTGTACTGCGTGGGAGACTCCACCTTCCCGGGGCAGGTGAGTGGCAGCAGCAGGCGCGGGGAAGGGTTGGAGTGGGGATGACTCACGAGGGAGGCACTAGGGTGCGATGTACCAGGTCACTGCGGCCTTGACTGACCCGACCGGGGCTGGTGGGCGCAGCGCGCGCAGCTGCAAGTAGGTGCGTCGGCAGTGGCGGCTGGCGCCTGTTGTACGCCATGCCCTACCCCAAGTCCTGTAGCCGACGGCGGTACAGTCATACCCGTCCCAAAGCAGCTAAACCATCCTCCATTTACCACTATCTCACCGTTGGACACCAGAGGGGCGGCTCCGTTGTCGTTGCCGTACCGCTCACGACGGCTGCCCACTTCCATTGATGTTCAGGCGGCCTGGGCACCGGGCAGGGAACACCTACGCACCCGCTTCTCTGCACACGGTGGAGAATGACGCACGTCTTGACGCACCAAGGCCGCTGCCCTCTGCCGCTGCCGTGCACCCCCAGGGCGTCAACGCGGTGGTGTTCAGCGGCTTCGGCACTGCGCACCGCGTGCTGGTGGATCTGGGCAAGGAGCCCGCCTGGCCGCTGCTGGACGGGGCCTTCAACAAGCTGCTCAGCACCGTGCGCGACGCGTCGTAGGCTGGCCCTGCAGCCATGAATGTCATCCTAGCGTAGTTCATGTGCATGGTGCGTCCTCCTGCCGCTGCTGGTGGCGGTGGCGGTGGCGTAGGTGGCAGTGGTGGTGGCGCAAGGAGTGTGCGGGGTGTGCGGCAGCGATGCTGTGTTGGCAAGGAGCCGGGGAGGGTGGCCGTGGCTGGGTGAGGGCGAGGAGAGGGGAAAGGCGTCCGAGAAGCTGGCGAGCACATGAGGGAAGCGTTGTGCAGCAGCTGTGGGTCGGGTTGGGGTGCTGCAGTGCATGTGGTACATGTGGCGTGGCATGTGTGGGGGTATAGGTGGTGCGGTCAGGCGCTACGTTCACGCATGAAGCGCTGCAGCCGTACGTGGTGATTGCCGCGTTCAGTTCATGGTCGTGGCGGTGTGCATGGGAGGGTGATCGAGGGTGTCACAGGGGGGCCGCGTGGGAGTACAGTGACCTGGGCGGTGGTTGTACTCCTGTGCGGATGCTGTGGAGGACTGGAGGTGCTCAGGTGGCGGAGGCCGGCTGGTTTAGGAGGCCGGCTGGGAGGTGTGGATGCAGGGAAGGGAAGGGCTGCATGGCACAGGTGCCAGCGACGCAATTGCCTGGTGCGCAGTTGCCGGGCGTTTGGTGTGGCTACGTGGCGTGTACGCCATTGTTCGTGCTGCTTGACTTTTGCGTGCATGCTTCGATTTGCTGGATGCATGGCGGCATGGGCGCGGAGGACAGGCAGAGCATTTTCGGGATACGGGAATCGGACGCAGGGGGTTGGATGTTATGTTGCCGAGTTGCACGAAGGTGCAGACTCGGCGGCCATGGGCGTGCAGCCTTATCGTGGAGGCATGGGCCAAGACCACGGTAAATCTCTTTTGTTGCTGCTGCGCCTTGCTGGCTTGCGGTACCTGCTGTTCGGGCGCGCTAGCGGCCAGCGTCAAGCAAGGCTGAAGGGTATTACAGTAGCGGGTCCGTGTGGTGTACATCCAACAGACGTCCCTAAGGACCTGTCTCATGCGCCCCCAGCAAGGCGCCCCCAGGCTGACTTGCGTGCAACGGCAATAGGGCTGGCCAGAAACAGCCAGCCCGTTTCTCATCTTGAACATAGCCTCGGCCCAGCTTCTTGCCTGCTGCGTGCGGGTACCATGCAGCGGCTGCAGCCCAACGCCCCAACCACCTTGGCACGTCCCCTGATGCCCTAGAAATCCATGCTGCATGTCGACCGACACGAAATGATCGTTAGCAAATCAGGCGCTGGCATTGACCTGCGCCGTCACAGGAGACCCTCCCAGTGCAGTGTTTGTTAGGGAGATGCTGTTTGCCACACGGGTCTGCCACCCGGGCTGCAAGCAGGCACCAGGGGGCCCCTCGCAGGCACCCCCTGCTGCTGCACCACTTCTGCTGGCCCGCGTGCTCCACCCTAACCCGACTGCCCCGACTGCAGCCCAAAACCACGTGATACCTTCCAACATGGCCCGCTTTACCATTTTTTGGAGCCCTTGGGGAAGGGCTCTGCAGTCTGCACGGCATGCGCAAGCTGCAGGTGAGGGCGTTTCGCCTAACCAACTCAACGGTGCAAGTCTCGGAGCCCAGACCTCTGGCCCTCGAGACTGGACCCAGGAGCCCCTCGGCGATCTGTCTTATCTGTACGCGCTATCGGCGCGGGTTAGGGTTAGCCAAATTGGGCGCCCTGCGCTCCGCTTAGGCGAGAGCTTCGGACACTTTCCGAGCGGCGGGGAGGCCCAGGGACGTCGGTAGCACTCCAAGGAAGCTACAAACAAACCTTTTATATTGTTGCAGTTTGGACAGCAAAGGGCCCAGTCTCTGGTCAGCTTTCCAGCCGCCACGATGAGCGGTCTTCAGGACGTTGTTGAGGGCAAGGACTACTCCTTCCCCAAGGAGGAGGAGAAGGTCCTCGCCATCTGGGACCGCCTGGACGCCTTCCACGAGCAGCTTCGGCGCAGCGAAGGCAAGCCCGAATACATCTTTTATGATGGGCCTCCCTTTGCGACCGGTCTGCCCCACTACGGCCACATTCTCGCCGGCACATTAAAGGCGCGTGCGGTTTCGCAGTCTTCGGGGGCTAGGTGTTTCGTGTGCGTCTTTCCTCTGCTTGTTGAATTGCGCGACAGCTGCCGTGTCAAGGTGCTTGGCAAGCGACTGCTGTGCTTCGCGCAGCCTACTGCAGTACTGATGCCATGACAAATGTGACGTGCAGGATATCGTGACGCGCTACGCTGCTGCGACGGGTCACCACGTCACGCGCCGGTTTGGGTGGGACTGCCACGGCCTGCCGGTTGAGTACGAGATCGACAAGAAGCTCAGTGAGTGAGCCTCGCGAGGGATGTGTGGGAAAGGGCTTCCATGCGCACGAGGTAGCTGGGGCAGAAGGAACGGCGGCGGCACACATCAGTGGGATAGGGACGTGTAACGGCTTGCAACAGCAACAGCGGCCGAGGGTGGCGGACCCACATGACTGGAACTGCGGCTTGCATGGTAAACTGTGTGGAACAACCCGCTCTGGCTGCCACGTGTGTGCTTTCCGTCATGTGGATGCTGCAACCTCTCGCCCTCACCCTGCTCCTGTTCCCCACCAACCCTTCTAAAGACATCAAGTCCCGCGATGACGTGCTCAAGATGGGCATCGGGGCGTACAACGAGGAGTGCCGCAGCATCGTCATGCGGTGGGGCCCGGGCTGGGGTGGGGGCGGGGGCAGGGGCGCGCATGCGGGCAGGGGGCAGGGGGGCTGAACATGTCCGGCATTGGCGTTGCGCTGAGGGCGCGAGCGGGTTGGCCATGTGCACTGGCACTTGTACCGTCACCAGCACCGGTACTTACTGGGGGCCAGGATCGGGGCGTTCCCTGGGCACATGAGCTAGAGCCATGAGGCCTACCGGACGGGACCTGAGCCATTGTGGCACCCGGCCATGCCACCTGTGCAGCCGTCTTGCTTCCGCCCGGCCTCCACCCATCGCCCCTCGTCCAGGCCGTCTCTGTGTGGCACCTGACAGCCGTTCACCCGGTCCCTACCCCACGCAGGTACTCCAAGGAGTGGGAGAAGACTGTGAAGCGGCTGGGCCGCTGGATCGACTTCGAGAACGATTACAAGACGCTAGACCCCAGCTTCATGGAGAGCGTGTGGTGGGTCTTCTCGCAGCTGCACGCCAAGGGCCTCGTCTACAGGGGGTTCAAGGTGAGGGAAGGTGGGGGGGGAAAGGCCGTGGCGGGCGAGGGGCCGCGTGCTGGCCGTGGGAGGAGTTCTCTTCGACCATTTAAAATGAAGCAACAAGCAATATTGCGGCCACCGGCGTAATGCACGCGTGCGTCGGGCCGCGCAGGTGCTGCCCCTCTCCGCCCTTGCACAACTGGGCGACCGGCCATGGCAGCCGAGCCCGTCTGGGCACCACTGAAAATCGTGCGGTACTCACCACGGTGCTCACCACTTATGCATGTGCAAAACTCTGTGCGTGTTGCAGGTGATGCCCTTCTCCACCGCCTGCTCCACGCCGCTGTCCAACTTCGAGGCGGGCCTCAACTACAAGGACGTCAGCGACCCGGCGGTCATGGTGGGTGGGTGGGTGGGTGGGTGGGGGCCGCGCAGGGGACCTGGAAGCACCAGTTTCAAGACTTGGGCATGGGCCATTGGTTGGCGTGGTCGCCAGGGCGTCACCGGCCCAAGGGGCATGGTGGTTGCGGGGATACAGCCCGCTGCAGTCTGCACGTGAGCACGTCCACACAACCTTCGCGCACGCACGCCCCGCAGGTGGCCTTCCCCATCATCGACGACCCCGAAGGCGCGCACCTGGTGGCCTGGACCACGACCCCCTGGACCCTGCCCTCCAACGTGGCGCTGTGCGTGCACCCGGAGCTCACCTACGTGCGGGTGGGTGCGTGCGTGTCAGCATGCGGATGCGCGTGTGTGTTTGCATGGCGTCGGTGCCCTCCTACCCCCAACCTGGCGCTGTGCGTGACACCCCTTACCCACATGCACCCCGTTGCTCCCGTGCTCGTTTCCCCACAATTACCCATCCCAGGCCAAGGACCCGGAGAAGGGCCGCGTGTACATCGTGGCGGAGGCGCGCCTGCACGCGCTGCCGGGGGCGGTGCCCAAGCCCAAGAAGGGCGCCAAGAAGGTGGGGCGGGGCGGGGCGGGGCGGGGCGGGGGCCGGACTGACCGTGCAACCTTGGGCGGGGCGGTGAAAAAGGGCGTTAGGACGACGAAGCAGCCGATTACAATGAACGAGGCGACGGTGATTTCCCAACGCGTGAAAACTTGGAGCCCGAGGCAGCGGGGGCTGTGCGGTGGGGAGTGAGGTTTCGTGGCGTGCTGTACCGGGTCCCATGCGTTGTTGCTGAATGGAAATCGGCATCGAATTGAGCCGCACGCCTGGAGCACCCTCCCTTTCCGTGGGGCAGCTCCCTACTTCAGCGGCACAGAGGGATTTGACCTTACCCACGGGGTGTTGCAGTACACGTGGCAGCCCCCCACTACAGCAGGGTCGACAAATGTACGCAGCAGGTACAGGTAGGGTTTCCGTTGAGCGCCTGTCGATACGAGCGCCTGTCGATACCATGGATACTGATTACGTGGGCCCGTGCTTGAGATGTTAGTAGTGACTGGGAAGGGCGGACCAAAAGTGTTGTCCCAGGGCCCCATCGCCTGAACAGCCTAGCGACACGCCGCACGCCTGGAGCACCCCTCCTTTCCGTGGGGCAGCTCCCCACTTCCAGCGGCACACAGGAACCTGGCCTTACCCACGGGGTGCTGCAGCGCACGTGGCAGCCCCCCACTATAGCAGGGACGACATGCTGGTGCTTGGACGTCGACTTAGACGGTGTAAAAGATTCGAGTCGGTGGTATCTGTAATTTCAGTCATGCGTGTGTGCAGACAACAACATAAACTACTTGGCATCTGCGCTAGTTTGTTGTCCCCACCCGCCAGGAAAGAAATTCGAGGAATGCCTTCCAGGTGCTGCCAGTTGCCCTGAGAATATTTTGCATCATAGTACCCATCTATCCTGTGATGTCTGTTCCTGCGTTTCCCGCCCGCCAGGACGAGAAGCCCGAGGGCGGCTTCCAGGTGCTGTCCAAGTGCCTCGGCAAGGAGCTGGCGGGCCTGCACTACGAGCCGCTGTTCCCCTTCTTCGCGCACCTGGCCGCGCAGCCGGGGGCCTCAAAGGGGGCCTTCCGGGTGGTGGCCGACACCTACGTCACGGACGACAGCGGCACGGGCGTGGTGCACCAGGTGCGTGTGTTTTAGCGGGCCTGTGGGATCAGCGGCGATGAGGCGCCAGCATGAGACGGTCGTGGCAGGCGCACATGGCATGGATGACGACGGCACGGGTGTGGTGCAGTTGGTACACGTATTGTACGAGGCACCATCCTGCCCAAGCCATGGGCACGGTACAACTTAGCACCTCGCCGCACGCCTGGAGCGCCCCTGGTTACCGTGGGGCAGCTCCCTACTTCAGCGGCACAGAGGGATTTGACCTTACCCACGGGGTGCTGCAGCACGCGTGGCAGCCCCCCACTATAGCAGGGACGACAATCTTGCATCCCGGTTACCAATGCACCTCGCCGCACGCCTGGAGCACCCTCCCTTTCCGTGGGGCAGCTCCCTACTTCAGCGGCACAAAGGAATTTGACCTTACCCACGGGGTGCTGCAGCACACGTGGCAGCCCCCCACTATTGCAGGGACGACATTCTGCATGCATACCGCGCACGTTCACACACAGTGGCACTTCGCCTCGGTCAGCCCCACCCACGGCTTACTGTTGCCTGGTCACTGTCAAGCCCCTGCACCCGGTGAGGACGCCTACCGCGTGTGCCTGGCTTACCACCACCTGCTTACCACTGCGGTATCGGTAGCATCCTTAGAACGTGCGTACGCCTGCATACATGTTGGTACATTTTCCCCCTTCCCCAGGCGCCCGCGTTCGGTGAGGACGACTACCGCGTGTGCCTGGCCAATGGCGTGTGCGAGAAGGGCGACAGCCTGCCCTGTCCCGTGGACCTCAACGGCCGCTTCACGGACGAGGTCACGCTGTTCAAGGGCCAGTGAGTCAACAGTGCACTTGCAGCTGCGAGATTGGGGAAGCGGCAGGACTTGAAGTGCACTTGCGACGCTTGAGAGGGCTGGGGGCTGTCCGGAATGGTGTGGACAAGTGGCGGTTGGGAGTGCCTGGACACTGTGGTCATGCGCACGTGCCCCCGGGTGTCACGTGACCAACGCATTCCCGGCGTGCCACGTGGCAGGTACGTCAAGGACGCCGACAAGGACATCGTGGCCGCCATCAAGGCCGCGGGGCGGCTGGTGGAGGCGGCGTCCATCACGCACTCGTACCCCTTCTGCTGGCGCTCCGACACGCCGCTCATCTACCGCGCCGTGCCGTCCTGGTTCGTGCGCGTGGAGGAGATCAAGGAGCGCCTGCTGCACAACAACACGGTGAGCGCGTGTGTGGTATAATGTGTGGGTTAAGCGAAGGTGTATGTGGGTGAGGAGCACGTACTGCGCTCCTGCCATGTCGGCTTGATAAGGTGGGAGCGACCGCTGTTACATGAGGTCAGCCGGCAGACTAGTTGGTCGCTGCCGGAAATAGGCGTAGGCGGGTTGGCGAAAGGCCTAAGGCTAGGCCGTTGTGCGGTTACATCACGGTAGCAGCGTTCTCGGGCCCATAGAGCGTCGTAGCTGGCGCGGCGTCCAGCCTGTGTGCGTCTTCCCGCTCGGTTGCTTCACCACCGTGCGCCTTTGCGGGCCTTTTTGCACACTACATCGAAACCGGCCGGCATCGTACTCCCCCGAGCCTATACAGTGGGCGGGGGAGTTGGTTAACCGCCCAACAGCCTCATGTAGACCTGATCGTTACCAGCAGAACGTATCCGGCCTGTGTGCGTCTTCCCGCTCGGTTGCTTAATTACCGTGCGCCTTTGCGGGCCTTTTTGCACACTATATCGAAACCGGCCGGCATCGTACTCCCTCGAGCCTATACAGTGGGCGGGGGAGTTGGTTAACCGTTCGATATTATGCACACGCATCGCTAGCCTGGTTATTTATCATGCGATCTGTGTGCGTCTTCCCGCTCGGTTGCTTAATTACCGTGCGCCTTTGCGGGCCTTTTTGCACACTACATCGAAACCGGCCGGCATCGTACTCCCTCGAGCCTATACAGTGGGCGGGGGAGTTGGTTAACCGCCCAACACTCCCACTCTGGTGCCGTCAGAGGAGACTGTGCCCCACCACTGCGTCTGCTTTGCGTATCCGCCTGCTTGTGGAACGCGCAAAAGCTTTGCCAGAATCACGGATTCCTGGTGACCTGCTGTCCCCGCCCGCCCGCCCCCGTTGTGGCCGCTGCCCTGCGGTGTTCGACATTGCCCCTCTTCCACCCCGTACCCTCACGCAGCTGACGTACTGGGTTCCCAGCTACGTGAAGGAGAAGCGCTTCCACAACTGGCTGGAGAACGCGCACGACTGGGCGGTGAGCCGCAGCCGCTTCTGGGGCACGCCCATCCCCATCTGGGCCAGCGAGGACGGCGAGGAGGTGGTGTGCATCGGCAGCAAGCAGCAGCTGGAGGAGCTGACAGGCGAGAAGGTGGGTGGGGCTTAGGCCATGGTATGGTAAAGGGTGTTGAGAGCTAGGGAGGTAGTGAGCATCCCCAACATCACAACGCGCATCTCGCCGCACGCCTGGAGCGCCCCTGGTTACCGTGGGGCAGCTCCCTACTTCAGCGGCACAGAGGGATTTGACCTTACCCACGGGGTGTTGCAGCGCACGTGGCAGCCCCCCACTATAGCAAGGACGACATTTGTACAAAGCGAGCTTAGGTAGAGCTTCCGTTGAGCGCCTGTCGGTACCATGGATTATTGAACGTCGTCCTGTGCTTGAGATGTTAGTACGACCGGGGCTCGCGGGCCTGGAGGGGTTCCCCCAGTGCCCCATCTGAAGAGCTCAGCGACACGCCGCACGCCTGGAGCACCCTCCTTTTCCGTGGGGCAGCTCCCCACTTCCAGCGGCACACAATGACCTGGCCTTACCCACGGGATGCTGCAGCGCACGTGGCAGCCCCCCACTATAGCAGGGACGACATTATACCAGCACCCACACCCTGCGCCTTTCCCTCTCACTCTATGCAGTACTGCAATTTCATGAAGGCCTCAAGCTGTCACATTCAGCGCCCATTCAGCCTCATTCTCTACCCTCGTGCTGTTTCCCTCCCACTCACCAGTTCACCAAGCCCTACCCCCTTGGCCCCCGAACTACACCCAGGTCACCGACCTGCACCGCCACTTCATCGACCACCTGACCATCCCCTCCCAGCGCCCCGGCCAGCCCCCGCTGCGCCGCGTGGACGACGTGTTCGACTGCTGGTTCGAGTCCGGCTCCATGCCGTACGGCCAGCTGCACTACCCCTTCGAGAACAAGGAGCTGTTCGAGGCCAACTTCCCAGCGGACTTCGTGGCGGGTGAGGGCGGCTGAGGCGGTTGGTGGCCATGATTGTTGTGGCAGTTAGCAGTGGTTGGCAGCGGGCAGAGCTGCGGGTGTTTTCTGGGGCTTGGGAGGGATTGGGCTTAGTAAAGACCCCCGTGCACAGGCCGCTGCGGCGGTGTATAGGCGCTTTTGCGGCTCAGCACCTGTGACGCTGCAACTGCCCGTATGGCACTCCGCGCGCAAGTAAGTGATAAGTCCACTCCACTGTACACTTAACTCACGCAGAGGGCCTGGACCAGACCCGCGGCTGGTTCTACACGCTCATGGTGCTGTCCACGGCGCTGTTCGACAAGCCCGCGTTCAAGCACCTAGTGTGCAACGGCCTGGTGCTGGCGGCGGACGGAAAGAAGATGAGCAAGAGGCTCAAGAACTACCCGGTGAGCAGGGGCGGAGGAGGAGCGGGAGGGGGAGGAGGGCAGTTTGCGGGCTTTGGGCGCGGCACCGGGGGCGGCGGCGAGGGACATTGCGTGCGTGCACCCATGTGGGTCGGCGGAGGTTGCGAACATGGCCACCACGTGGTGGCCTCGGGCATCCGGACTACAGTAACGTAGTAGCGTAGTGTGTGTTGTGGATTGCGGGAGGTTGGCATGATATGGGGCAGCGTCGCGCACAGAGCTGTGCCCCTTGGACCCTCTCGGGGGTCCAAGGTCGCAGCCTCGCCGCGCAGTGTCAGTGGCGCTGACAGCGGCCCGGGGTTTTCCTGGGTCCACCTCTGCCAGCCTCCCGCATAGCAAGCCAGCTGGCACCATAGTACCGCGGCGCGGTGCCCCGTCCGCCCCCGGCCTCCGTTTGCCGTGACATCTGAAACCCGTAGTCTGAAGTCCTTTCAGGGGAAAATGCACGCGTGCGAAGATTTGCTTACAACCTCTTTGGGCGATACAACTGTACGTCTGGCTCTAGCTGATTCGCACGGTTGTGAAGTGGTGTGACGTGTGTGTCCGTCACCTAACGACTCTGGCGCAACGTGGTAGGGGGGTCGGCGAGAAGGCCACCAGGGCGCCTCGGTGCATCTCAAGACACACACCTGTAGGCATCAGTGCACAGCACCTAGTGTAGCGCACATACAGTACAAATGCGCACAAGAACCCATCGTCCCGCGGGAGGCTGGCACCCAAGAGGCAGCGCCGCGCACCGAGCGTGTGTCCTCAGTCGCTTCGGCACTGCATGCGCAGGCTCACCGCGCAAGCCCCATGGCCCTGACAGCGGCCCGGGGTTTTCCCGGGTCCACCTCTGCCAGCCTCCCGCATAGCAAGCCAGCCGGCACCATAGTACCGCGGAGCGGTGCCCCGTCCGCCCCCGGCCTCCGTTTGCCGTGACAGAAACTTGCACTCCATGCTCTTTGTCCGACCCGACCCCAACCCCACGCTTTATGAGTACTTACTGCTGGGGCAGTAGCCGCGGCGGCCCTGAGGCAAGGCAGGTTGTGCATGTGTGTTTTACCCCCCGTCCTGCGTGGCCCCTGGCTCCCTCCACCCTCCGCAGGACCCCAACGAGGTCATCGACAAGTACGGCGCGGACGCGCTGCGCCTCTACCTCATCAACTCGCCGGTGGTGCGCGCAGGTGGGTCAAGCCCGCGTGTGTGTGTGCGGGTGGGATGGTGCAGGGATGGTGCTGCACCCGACGATACAGGAACCGGGCTGGTGGGGGGCCTCTTTGGAACCACCTGCGTGCGCGCTGTGCTGCAGCACGGGGTGACGACCTTGCCGTCCGTTGCGAGCGCAGCTGGTCAGTGGTTACCCCGCTACCCCGTCTATGCCCTGCCCTCTTGAGCTTTCCTCCCCTCTCGCCCGCCCGCCTCCCCCGCCTGCACAGAGACGCTGCGCTTCAAGGAGGAGGGCGTGTTCGCGGTGGTCAAGGACGTGTTCCTGCCCTGGTACAACGCGTACCGCTTCCTGGTGCAGGTGGGCTGGGGGCGGAGGGTGGCGTGAGAGTTGGTGCGCACGTCTGTCCGCTTTGGCTTCCTGGCGCAGGTGGGGACATGTGGACTGTTCATCAATGTCCCGCACGACGGCCCGCTGCTCACCCTGAACCGCGCCTCCTGCCAACTTCCTTGCAGAACATCCTGCGCTGCGAGCACGAGTCCGGCGCCCGCTTCAGCCCCATCCCGCCCGCCGACCTGGCGCCAACCAACGTTCTCGACAGGTGGGCAAGCGCGCATGTGTGTAGCGATGCGGTTGCGGGTTACCAGTAACACAGCGAGGGAACCGGGTGTATTGTGCGTGCGCCGACTCTGCGCAGCGATCAAGAACCTGTCACGATATTGTTGCAGCAGTTGGCACGCCTGCGTGTTGTTTCTCTTCCACAATATCCACCACTGAACCCAGGCCTTGTTATCGTACTGCGCTGTGCTGTGCCGTGCGGTGCTGTGCAGGTGGATCTGCGCCGCGTCCCGCTCCCTCACGGCCTACGTGGCGCAGGAGATGGGCGCCTACCGCCTGTACACCGTGGTGCCGTACCTGGTGGGTTAGTAACGCGGGTTGACGGTTGTCGTACGGGGGGGGTGGTACTTTGTATACGGCGGCTGCCCTGCACACTGCCGTCGCCGACTGTACCGCCTGTCCCCAGCAGCATAGGCAAGCTGTTGTTTCCTGCAGCGTGCGACTTGGCCGCACGACGCAAGGCCGGCCGCACCCCTCCTCTGGCGCATGAACTTCACTGCACTCACCGTGTGCCGTACCTGTCCTGGCTGTTCATCGACAGTCCTGGCTGTGTTACAGCGGATGCTCGTCCACTACCTAAACCTCGAACGCTGTGTGCGTAACCCCCCTCCTTCGCCCCCCAGGTCAAGTTCATCGACAGCCTGACCAACGTGTACGTGCGCTACAACCGGCGGCGGCTCAAGGGCGCCAAGGGGCCCGAGGACACGGCCACGTGCCTGTCGTGCCTGTTCAACGTGCTGCTGGACGTGTGCAAGGTGCGGCCGTTTCAGACGCGTGCGTGGGTGATGATGACACGTGTGTAGGGAGACACGTACAGTGCTGCCGCGTGCCTGACGTGTGCTGCTGGACGTGTGCAAGGTGGGGCTTCGACGCGTTTGGTTGCAGCACCTGGCTGCGTGGGCAAGGGTTGCCTGTGTCCGGCTTTCCGCCTCCACTTCTTGCCTTGCCACTGTGCTGAAGCGACGTGCGCCTTGATGGCCCATGCTGACCCACCCCGCCCCGTACACCTCACCGCCTCCCCACACCGCACCCAGGTGATGGCCCCCTTCACGCCCTTCCTCACCGAGTCCATGTACCAGAACCTGCGCTCCGCGCTGCCGCCCGGCGCCCCCGAGTCGGTGCACTGGTGCGACTTCCCCACGGCGCGGGAGGCGCAGGCGGGCGACGAGCGCATCCAGCAGTCGGTGGACCGCATGCAGGTGGGTTAGCTGGTGCTGCATGTGTACAAGGGGAAAAGGAAGAGGCGTGTGTATTAGGGTTGGCTCCAAGGGGGCGGGGAGGTGGGCGACGAGCGCATCCAGCAGCCTGGTGAGTGGTGACCCCATGCTGGGGCGGGCAGGCAGGAAAGGCATGTGTGTGCGGGTGGGGTAGTGCATGGCGGTGCAGCCAGGGCCGGCGACGAGCGCACATAGCAGCCCGTGGAAGTCCCTCCCTCTCACTGCCTTTCTCGCCCAAACGACAGCGTGTGCCACTGCCTGTGCGTGCGACAGCCGCAGCTGGTCTACCTAGTGCACGCCCGCCACCGCGCTGCTGACCACCCCTACCCATGCTCCTTCTTGTCCCCCACCACAGCGCGTGATTGAGCTAGGCCGCACCATCCGCGAGCGGCGCAACAAGCCGCTCAAGAGCCCCCTGACCAAGCTGGTGGTGGTGCACAGCGACACGGACTTCCTGGCCGACATCCAGGGTGGGTGTATGTGTATCACCGGTGGCAACCTGTGAAGCATGTGTATTAGCGATGGGGTGGTCCTGACCAAGCTCGTGGCGGTGCACGGCGATGCGAACCTCCTACCCTGCCTGGGCCATCCCGTGTTAGGCGAGCGCAATGCGCGACTTATGATGATGAGTGCTACGTGTGCCGCCCCCTAGCCCCTAACACCACCTACGCCCTTGCTTCGCCCTCCTGAACCCGCAGGTGAGCTGCGCGAGTACGTGGAGTCGGAGCTCAACGTGCGGACGGTGGAGACGTGCGCCGACCCACTGCAGTACTGCAGCCTGCGGGCGCAGCCGGACTGGCAGGTGAGGGTGTTGAGGTGGACGGGGAGCGAGGGAGGGGTTGACCGTGCCTTGCGTGCGCATGTGCCTGCCGAGCCCCGGGGCAGCCGCATGCCGCCAGGCCCCCGGCAGCCCCCCTGCCTGCATATGGCGCCAGGGCGGTCCTGTGGGGGACGCATGCGGATGCCGTGCGCTCTGCGGCAACCCTGGCCGCCGCACCCTCCCTCGCCCCTGGCCCCTTGCGGAATGCCCAATCGGGCTGGGGCTGGCCAGCTCCATGGGCCCAGGGCCGGTAGCCTACCCGTGAATGCTTGCACGGGATGTGTCCAACTTACCGAATCCTTTCTCCTGCCCCGGCCTGGCCCCCGCCCGTCCAGGTGCTTGGCAAGCGGCTGGGCAGCTCCATGGGCGCCGTGGCCAAGGCGGTGCAGGGCCTGGGGGCGGAGGCCATCCTGGCGTTCGAGAAGGAGGGCAGCGTCACGCTGGAGGGGCACACGCTGGTCACGGGCGAGATCAAGGTGAGTGCACACGGCGTGTGTATGAAGGGGCCCTGGCGGTGTGCGGGCGTACTGGGGGAGCAGGAGTGGGGTTAGAGCATGAGAGACAGGGTCTGGGACGCTGCAGCGGCACACGCTGGTCACTGGTAACATCAAGGTGTTTTGGGAAGGGGGGGAGGGAATGGGGACTTGGTGGCGGTGGTTGGGCTGGAATGGCGCTGGAGGGGCTTGGTACCCGGCCGCCACAGGTATATCTGTGAAAGACCATCGAATTGATCAATCCCACGCGTTCTCCCCCTGTGTTGGCCTCCCGCCGCGCTGCAGGTGCTGCGCGACTTCCGTGCGCCCGCCGGGCTGACGTCCGAGGAGGTTGACGCCAACGGGGACGGCGAGGTGCTGGCGGTGCTGGACCTGCGCGTGGACGAGAGCCTGGTGGCGGCGGGCCTGGCGCGCGAGATGGTCAACAGGTGGGGAAGCACATTGCAGCGTACCCTTGTGTGTGCATTGGAAGTCGTACCATGTACCTCACTTGTGCTGGGCGAGGCCCGGTGGTGGCAGGGCTGGCGCGAGGGGTGGTCTACAGGCGGGTGCCATCCCGGTGCTGCCCCCATGGCCCAGGCTGTTGGCTGCAACGTGCGGGGCACGGCCGCATGTCCTTCCTCTTCAACGCCCACACCCGGCCAGCACCCTGGACGCGCCAAGGCTCTGGTCCAACCCGCTCCCCCCACCCACGCCCTCTCCCCTCAGGTTCCAAAAGCTGCGCAAGGCGGCGGGGCTGCAGCCCACAGACAAGGTGGACGTGTTCTACGACGCCGCCGACCCCGCCTCCGCCGCCGCCCTGGACGGCCTGGTTTCGGGACACGCCGACTACCTGCGCGAGTCCCTAGGCGTCAACCCCCGGCCTGCCGCCTGCCGCGCGCCCGCCGCCGTCGTCATCGCCAGCGAGCGTACAACGATTGGGGGCGGCGCTGCGGGCGGGGAAGAGGGCGGCGCGGCCGCCGGTGGCGGTGGCGCGGCGCTGGGGTTCACGGCGGTGCTGGCGACGCCGGCGGCGACGCTGGTGGCGGCGGCGGCGCTGGCTGCGTGCGGGGGGGACGCGGAGCTGGCGGAGGCGCTGGGCGTTGTGGTGGCGTCAAGGTGGGCATGCTTTGTTCTGCACATGGAGCGCTCGGGAGGCAATGTACGATGTGGCTGGCATGGCAGCAGAGGGGGCCCTGGGTTCACGCGGAGTTGCAGCCAGCCTCAGCTTTCCAGCATGCAACGCTCCCCCTGCTGACCCTTACTTGATTTCTCCTGGCTCCTGTCGAACGGTTGCCGACTTGGTGTGTCCTGGTCGTCCTGTGCGCCTTCAGGGACCTGTCCAAGCTGCAGGCGGAGGCGGCTGCGGCCAACGGCGTGGTCAACGTCAAGGTCAACGGGTCAACGGTGGCGTTGACCGTCGGCAAGGAGATCTTTTTCTCCGCCTCGGCCGCCGCGGGCAGCGCGTAAGGGCCTTGGCGGGTGCCGCACGACATGTGTGCCGTGTATGCGGCTTTGACCTTAATCACGTGACGAGTTAAGCAGGGTTACATCGTGACGAGTGTACCGGCAGCTAGGCAAGCGGCGATGCCACTGGGTGTGTGTGTGTGGAGCGAGGACCGGGAGGCACTGCAAGGGAGTTAGGGGCAGCGAGTAGGCTGCTCATCGCGGGGGAGCAGCATTCGAGGATGCAGTGCACGCCACAGGGCACCACTGGTGGTGTACAGGGCGGAGGCCAGGGGCAGACGTAGGCAGTGGCTGGTGTGCAGGCGGCTTGCTTGTATTGTGGGGTGGGGGCTGCTCAGCGCATGCGCGAAGGTGGCATACCGGCCTGCTGCTGTTACTGAAGAGGTGTTGCTGTGTGGGTGAAGTGTGTGTGCGAGAGGGAGGGACGCAGTGCATACACGGAGTGCGTGCGTTGTTGAGTGCCTGCTGGTATTGGAGGATGATTATGGCGCCATTTGCAGGGGTGGTCGCACTGATGCACGGCTGACGTTGCGGTGGGTTTTGCACATCGGGGCGGGGCTGTGGGTGCACGTCGTAGGCTGAGAGGCAGGGCACCTGCTGAGCGGAGTGTGTAAGCAATGAAGCGAGACGTGTGGCCGGCCCACTAGTCATCAGGCAGAGGTGAACGGTGCGGTAGTGCGGTGGCACACCGTGGATCGTACTCTCTCAAGAGGAGTTGCCTGGATGGGGCAGAAAGTACTACAGGCTGTGGTACCAGCTGGTCGGTCGGGAGCCCTGGCCAAACGGGTGCACACAGCTCCACTTCCCTGCCGGAGATAGCAGGCAGATGCTCATGTGCCCCTTCTTGAATCAACACCATCCGAGTCCTTCACACTGCAGAATAGGAATTAGCCCATGTTCACCTATTTGTGGCAGGGCGGTAGCTCATCAGACTGCTCCCTGGCACTCATCCTCGCAGCAGGCCTTGCTCAGTAGCCCGAGTTGTTGTATCCTCCACCGTAGCCGCCACCACCGTAGCCACCGCCGCCACGGCCGCCGCCACCGTAGCCGCCGCCGCCGTAGCCGCCACGGCCGCCGCTGTAGCCTTTAGGGAGGCATGGGTAGGGAGAGGACAGGAAGGATCAGTAGGCTTCAGTGGGTAGAAAATCCGTCGGACATGCGCCCTGCTGCACTCAAACGACAGCACGCTGTGTATGTATGTGTTGCTCAAGTGGAGTACGGGACGGAGGTAGGTCACAGGTTCGGCACGTGGGACCGGCATGCATTCAGCATCACGATATCAGCACAGCAAGCGATCCACAACCCAACAGGCAGGTGTCCCAGACACTTACCCCATCCCCACCTTATTACCACCTACCGCCGTCACCGCCATAGCCACCGCCACCGCGGCCGCCGCCATAGCCACCGCCGTAGCCGCCGTCACCGCCGTAGCCACGGCCGCCACCACGGCCGCCGTAGCCGCCGCGGCCACCGCCACGGCCACCTGAAACGGGACACGAGCAGAGGAAGCACATCAGGTGCAGATCAACGGCGGGAAGTCCCAAGGGACCATGCTACAAGTACAGGTGCACGTGCATTCAGGTATACGTACAGACCAAAGGGAAGTACAAGCAACAACCTACACATATCTGGTACTCCCACTGGCCGGCCCCTTTCCCGTCTCTTTACCTGTAAACGGGCCAGCTGAGGCCCAGCTGGGGACAGGTCGCATAGCCCGGCGGGTCCCAGGGCCCAGCAAGCCTGGAAGTATGTGCCTGTTAACGTGGAGCAGCGTGGAGTTGGCCAGCCACTGCAGGGAAATGGCCTGTCCAACCGTGTGAGGTGTGCAACGTAGCTGCTCGCACAGGGGTGGGATGAGCAGTCAGCACGGCTTTCGGCGGTATTGCATGTGCTGGGGCCGGTGCGGGCATGTGCTGTATGCAACGCCAGCTGACGGTGTGTTTACAGTGGGTTTGTCGGTTCTGGGGCCCCTACTACGGTACTCGCATCGGAACCCTCATCACGATGCGCTAGTGGTGACGGGGTAACACCTCCGTTCACTGTGCACAGGGCCCAATAGGTGCTATTGACGTGCAGTAGACCAGGTTCGCTCGTTGGTTGATGCGGGAGGGGACCCATCCCAATGCACGTGTGCTGCTGCCAGAGGCAGAGGGGGGCAAAGACAGCAACTCGATTGGCGGGGCAGTTTTTACAGTCCATCTCGAGGGCCAGGCCAGCAGTCCACCGCATTGAGTATCGATGCCAACACTGCACGCAGAGACCACCCACACGCACACGAGTTGTTCTTCTTGGGAAGGAACTGCCCGTAATAGAGATCCGGCCGATGAATATAATACGCACACATACATGGATGAGTGTTGTTGCAACGGCTTTCGCGCTCATCTTCGAGCCCTGACGTCTGGATCTCATATGTACAGGGAATCAGTGAGCAACAACCACAAGCACCGGAAACCATCAAGCATCATGAACCACGGTCTGGCAACGCCCCTGGGGTATCCTGGGGAACGCCGCCACCCGGAAACACAACGTCCGATCGAAGACCCATGCTGCAGACAGCAAGGTATCCTGTTCCGGCGCGACCAATAGGTGCCCCGGTGACTTGCTGCGTCACGGATTGGGAGCCGGGAAACCTGGAAGCCGTTGTTTGGGTAGCCTGGAGACGTGCCAAGAGCCCTTCCTTGGCAGGTAGGGCCCAGGGCGGAAAGCCGTACACACAATAAACACCGACCGGAAGCCCCAAATGCGGCCAAACACCATCACCATCACCAACATATATCATGTATCCTAACGCAAACAACAACACCAAAGGATATGCTACAAACGTCGTTGCGTCTGTCGCAAGACACAACGCTGTGATACCGTACGTCAAACAGCAAACAAATCCTACCACACAAGGCTGAACGGTGCAGACTCATCATCATCCAAGCGTGCAGGCAAGATCGCCCCTGCAAATAACGCTGCTTGCAAGATCGGGAAACCGTCGTGTAATCAACAGAACCAACGGGAACCGGTACAAGTCCAACCGGACCACAGACCAGGCTGTGGTACCAGCTGGTCGCTCGGTCGGGAGCCCTGGCCAAACGGGTGCACACAGCTCCACTTCCTGCCGGAGATAGCAGGCAGATGCTCATGTATGTGCCCCTTCTTGAATCAACACCATCCGAGTCCTTCACACTGCAGAATAGGAATTAGCCCATGTTCACCTATTTGTGGCAGGGCGGTAGCTCATCAGACTGCTCCCTGGCACTCATCCTCGCAGCAGGCCTTGCTCAGTAGCCCGAGTTGTTGTATCCTCCACCATAGCCGCCACCACCGTAGCCACCGCCGCCGCGGCCGCCGCCACCGTAGCCGCCGCCGCCGTAGCCGCCACGGCCGCCGCCGTAGCCTTTAGGGAGGCATGGGTAGGGAGAGGACAGGAAGGATCATATCAGTAAGCTTCAGTGGGTAGAAAATCCGTCGGACATGCGCCCTGCTGCACTCAAACGACAGCACGCTATGTATGTGTTGCTCAAGTGGAGTACAGAACGGAGGTAGGTCACAGGTTTGGCACGTGGGACCGGCATGCATTCAGCATCACGATGTCAGCACAGCAAGCGATCCACAACCCAACAGGCAGGTGTCCCAGACACTTACCCCATCCCCACCTTATTACCACCTACCGCCGTCACCGCCATAGCCACCGCCACCGCGGCCACCGCCATAGCCACCGCCGTAGCCGCCGTCACCGCCGTAGCCACGGCCGCCACCACGGCCGCCGTAGCCGCCGCTGCCACCGCCACGGCCACCTGAAACGGGACACGAGCAGAGGAAGCAAGCACATCAGGTGCAGATCAACGGCGGAAGTCCCAAGGGACCATGCTACAAGTACAGGTGCACGTGCATTCAGGTATACGTACAGACCAAAGGGAAGTACAAGCAACAACCTACACATATCTGGTACTCCCACTGGCCGGCCCCTTTCCCGTCTCTTTACCTGTAAACGGGCCAGCTGGGGCCCAGCTGGGGACAGGTCGCATAGCCCGGCGGGTCCCAGGGCCCAGCAAGCCTGGAAGTATGTGCCTGTTAACGTGGAGCAGCGTGCGTGGAGCTGGCCACTGCAGGGAAATGGCCTGTTCAACCGTGTGAGGTGTGCGACGTACGTAGCTGCTCGCACAGGGGTGGGATGAGCAGTCAGCACGGCTTTCGGCGGTATTGCATGTGCTGGGGCCGGTGCGGGCATGCACTGTATGCAACGCCAGCTGACGGTGTGTTTACAGTGGGTACAGCCCGCATGTGCTTGCCAAGCACCGAATTCCGAGCCCCTGTAACCTTCTCACGAAGAAAAAAAAAGTGGGTTTGTCGGTTCTGGGGCCCCAACTACGGTACTCGCATCGGCACCCTTACGTACGATGCACTAGTGGTGACGGGGTAACACCTCGCTCACAGGACCCAATAGGTGCTAGTGACGTGTAGTAGACCAGGTTCGCTCGTTGGTTGATGCGGGAGGGGACCCATCCCAATGCACGTGTGCTGCTGCCAGAGGCAGAGGGGGCAAAGACAGCAAGCAACTCGATTGGCGGGGCAGTTTTTACAGTCCATCTCGAGGGCCAGGCCAGCAGTCCACCGCATTGAGTATCGATGCCAACACTGCACGCAGAGACCACCCACACGCACACGAGTTGTTCTTCTTGGGAAGGAACTGCCCGTAATAGAGATCCGGCCGATGAATATAATACGCACACATACATGGATGAGTGTTGATGCAACGGCTTTCGCGCTCATCTTCGAGCCCTGACGTCTGGATCTCATATGTACAGGGAATCAGTGAGCAACAACCACAAGCACCGGAAACCATCAAGCATCATGAACCACGGTCTGGCAACGCCCCTGGGGTATCCTGGGGAACGCCGCCACCCGGAAACACAACGTCCGATCGAAGACCCATGCTGCAGACAGCAAGGTATCCTGTTCCGGCGCGACCAATAGGTGCCCCGGTGACTTGCTGCGTCACGGATTGGGAGCCGGGAAACCTGGAAGCCGTTGTTTGGGTAGCCTGGAGACGTGCCAAGAGCCCTTCCTTGGCAGGTAGGGCCCAGGGCGGGAAAGCCGTACACACAATAAACACCGACCGGAAGCCCCAAATGCGGCCAAACACCATCACCATCACCAACATATATCATGTATCCTAACGCAAACAACAACACCAAAGGATATGCTACAAACGTCGTTGCGTCTGTCGCAAGACACAACGCTGTGATACCGTACGTCAAACAGCAAACAAATCCTACCACACAAGGCTGAACGGTGCAGACTCATCATCATCCAAGCGTGCAGGCAAGATCGCCCCTGCAAATAACGCTGCTTGCAAGATCGGGAAACCGTCGTGTAATCAACAGAACCAACGGGAACCGGTACAAGTCCAACCGGACCACAGACCAGGCTGTGGTACCAGCTGGTCGCTCGGTCGGGAGCCCTGGCCAAACGGGTGCACACAGCTCCACTTCCCTGCCGGAGATAGCAGGCAGATGCTCATGTATGTGCCCCTTCTTGAATCAACACCATCCGAGTCCTTCACACTGCAGAATAGGAATTAGCCCATGTTCACCTATTTGTGGCAGGGCGGTAGCTCATCAGACTGCTCCCTGGCACTCATCCTCGCAGCAGGCCTTGCTCAGTAGCCCGAGTTGTTGTATCCTCCACCATAGCCGCCACCACCGTAGCCACCGCCGCCGCGGCCGCCGCCACCGTAGCCGCCGCCGCCGTAGCCGCCACGGCCGCCGCCGTAGCCTTTAGGGAGGCATGGGTAGGGAGAGGACAGGAAGGATCATATCAGTAAGCTTCAGTGGGTAGAAAATCCGTCGGACATGCGCCCTGCTGCACTCAAACGACAGCACGCTATGTATGTGTTGCTCAAGTGGAGTACAGAACGGAGGTAGGTCACAGGTTTGGCACGTGGGACCGGCATGCATTCAGCATCACGATGTCAGCACAGCAAGCGATCCACAACCCAACAGGCAGGTGTCCCAGACACTTACCCCATCCCCACCTTATTACCACCTACCGCCACCGCCATAGCCACCGCCACCGCGGCCACCGCCATAGCCACCGCCGTAGCCGCCGTCACCGCCGTAGCCACGGCCGCCACCACGGCCGCCGTAGCCGCCGCGGCCACCGCCACGGCCACCTGAAACGGGACACGAGCAGAGGAAGCAAGCACATCAGGTGCAGATCAACGGCGGAAGTCCCAAGGACCATGCTACAAGTACAGGTGCACGTGCATTCAGGTATACGTACAGACCAAAGGGAAGTACAAGCAACAACCTACACATATCTGGTACTCCCACTGGCCGGCCCCTTTCCCGTCTCTTTACCTGTAAACGGGCCAGCTGGGGCCCAGCTGGGGACAGGTCGCATAGCCCGGCGGGTCCCAGGGCCCAGCAAGCCTGGAAGTATGTGCCTGTTAACGTGGAGCAGCGTGCGTGGAGCTGGCCACTGCAGGGGAAATGGCCTGTTCAACCGTGTGAGGTGTGCGACGTACGTAGCTGCTCGCACAGGGGTGGGATGAGCAGTCAGCACGGCTTTCGGCGGTATTGCATGTGCTGGGGCCGGTGCGGGCATGCACTGTATGCAACGCCAGCTGACGGTGTGTTTACAGTGGGTACAGCCCGCATGTGCTTGCCAAGCACCGAATTCCGAGCCCCTGTAACCTTCTCACGAAGAAAAAAAAAGTGGGTTTGTCGGTTCTGGGGCCCCAACTACGGTACTCGCATCGGCACCCTTACGTACGATGCACTAGTGGTGACGGGGTAACACCTCGCTCACAGGACCCAATAGGTGCTAGTGACGTGTAGTAGACCAGGTTCGCTCGTTGGTTGATGCGGGAGGGGACCCATCCCAATGCACGTGTGCTGCTGCCAGAGGCAGAGGGGGGGCAAAGACAGCAAGCAACTCGATTGGCGGGGCAGTTTTTTACAGTCCATCTCGAGGGCCAGGCCAGCAGTCCACCGCATTGAGTATCGATGCCAACACTGCACGCAGAGACCACCCACACGCACACGAGTTGTTCTTCTTGGGAAGGAACTGCCCGTAATAGAGATCCGGCCGATGAATATAATACGCACACATACATGGATGAGTGTTGATGCAACGGCTTTCGCGCTCATCTTCGAGCCCTGACGTCTGGATCTCATATGTACAGGGAATCAGTGAGCAACAACCACAAGCACCGGAAACCATCAAGCATCATGAACCACGGTCTGGCAACGCCCCTGGGGTATCCTGGGGAACGCCGCCACCCGGAAACACAACGTCCGATCGAAGACCCATGCTGCAGACAGCAAGGTATCCTGTTCCGGCGCGACCAATAGGTGCCCCGGTGACTTGCTGCGTCACGGATTGGGAGCCGGGAAACCTGGAAGCCGTTGTTTGGGTAGCCTGGAGACGTGCCAAGAGCCCTTCCTTGGCAGGTAGGGCCCAGGGCGGGAAAGCCGTACACACAATAAACACCGACCGGAAGCCCCAAATGCGGCCAAACACCATCACCATCACCAACATATATCATGTATCCTAACGCAAACAACAACACCAAAGGATATGCTACAAACGTCGTTGCGTCTGTCGCAAGACACAACGCTGTGATACCGTACGTCAAACAGCAAACAAATCCTACCACACAAGGCTGAACGGTGCAGACTCATCATCATCCAAGCGTGCAGGCAAGATCGCCCCTGCAAATAACGCTGCTTGCAAGATCGGGAAACCGTCGTGTAATCAACAGAACCAACGGGAACCGGTACAAGTCCAACCGGACCACAGACCAGGCTGTGGTACCAGCTGGTCGCTCGGTCGGGAGCCCTGGCCAAACGGGTGCACACAGCTCCACTTCCCTGCCGGAGATAGCAGGCAGATGCTCATGTATGTGCCCCTTCTTGAATCAACACCATCCGAGTCCTTCACACTGCAGAATAGGAATTAGCCCATGTTCACCTATTTGTGGCAGGGCGGTAGCTCATCAGACTGCTCCCTGGCACTCATCCTCGCAGCAGGCCTTGCTCAGTAGCCCGAGTTGTTGTATCCTCCACCATAGCCGCCACCACCGTAGCCACCGCCGCCGCGGCCGCCGCCACCGTAGCCGCCGCCGCCGTAGCCGCCACGACGCCGCCGTAGCCTTTAGGGAGGCATGGGTAGGGAGAGGACAGGAAGGATCATATCAGTAAGCTTCAGTGGGTAGAAAATCCGTCGGACATGCGCCCTGCTGCACTCAAACGACAGCACGCTATGTATGTGTTGCTCAAGTGGAGTACAGGACGGAGGTAGGTCACAGGTTTGGCACGTGGGACCGGCATGCATTCAGCATCACGATGTCAGCACAGCAAGCGATCCACAACCCAACAGGCAGGTGTCCCAGACACTTACCCCATCCCCACCTTATTACCACCTACCGCCGTCACCGCCATAGCCACCGCCACCGCGGCCACCGCCATAGCCACCGCCGTAGCCGCCGTCACCGCCGTAGCCACGGCCGCCACCACGGCCGCCGTAGCCGCCGCGGCCACCGCCACGGCCACCTGAAACGGGACACGAGCAGAGGAAGCAAGCACATCAGGTGCAGATCAACGGCGGAAGTCCCAAGGACCATGCTACAAGTACAGGTGCACGTGCATTCAGGTATACGTACAGACCAAAGGGAAGTACAAGCAACAACCTACACATATCTGGTACTCCCACTGGCCGGCCCCTTTCCCGTCTCTTTACCTGTAAACGGGCCAGCTGGGGCCCAGCTGGGGACAGGTCGCATAGCCCGGCGGGTCCCAGGGCCCAGCAAGCCTGGAAGTATGTGCCTGTTAACGTGGAGCAGCGTGCGTGGAGCTGGCCACTGCAGGGAAATGGCCTGTTCAACCGTGTGAGGTGTGCGACGTACGTAGCTGCTCGCACAGGGGTGGGATGAGCAGTCAGCACGGCTTTCGGCGGTATTGCATGTGCTGGGGCCGGTGCGGGCATGCACTGTATGCAACGCCAGCTGACGGTGTGTTTACAGTGGGTACAGCCCGCATGTGCTTGCCAAGCACCGAATTCCGAGCCCCTGTAACCTTCTCACGAAGAAAAAAGTGGGTTTGTCGGTTCTGGGGCCCCAACTACGGTACTCGCATCGGCACCCTTACGTACGATGCACTAGTGGTGACGGGGTAACACCTCGCTCACAGGACCCAATAGGTGCTAGTGACGTGTAGTAGACCAGGTTCGCTCGTTGGTTGATGCGGGAGGGACCCATCCCAATGCACGTGTGCTGCTGCCAGAGGCAGAGGGGGCAAAGACAGCAAGCAACTCGATTGGCGGGGCAGTTTTTACAGTCCATCTCGAGGGCCAGGCCAGCAGTCCACCGCATTGAGTATCGATGCCAACACTGCACGCAGAGACCACCCACACGCACACGAGTTGTTCTTCTTGGGAAGGAACTGCCCGTAATAGAGATCCGGCCGATGAATATAATACGCACACATACATGGATGAGTGTTGATGCAACGGCTTTCGCGCTCATCTTCGAGCCCTGACGTCTGGATCTCATATGTACAGGGAATCAGTGAGCAACAACCACAAGCACCGGAAACCATCAAGCATCATGAACCACGGTCTGGCAACGCCCCTGGGGTATCCTGGGGAACGCCGCCACCCGGAAACACAACGTCCGATCGAAGACCCATGCTGCAGACAGCAAGGTATCCTGTTCCGGCGCGACCAATAGGTGCCCCGGTGACTTGCTGCGTCACGGATTGGGAGCCGGGAAACCTGGAAGCCGTTGTTTGGGTAGCCTGGAGACGTGCCAAGAGCCCTTCCTTGGCAGGTAGGGCCCAGGGCGGGAAAGCCGTACACACAATAAACACCGACCGGAAGCCCCAAATGCGGCCAAACACCATCACCATCACCAACATATATCATGTATCCTAACGCAAACAACAACACCAAAGGATATGCTACAAACGTCGTTGCGTCTGTCGCAAGACACAACGCTGTGATACCGTACGTCAAACAGCAAACAAATCCTACCACACAAGGCTGAACGGTGCAGACTCATCATCATCCAAGCGTGCAGGCAAGATCGCCCCTGCAAATAACGCTGCTTGCAAGATCGGGAAACCGTCGTGTAATCAACAGAACCAACGGGAACCGGTACAAGTCCAACCGGACCACAGACCAGGCTGTGGTACCAGCTGGTCGCTCGGTCGGGAGCCCTGGCCAAACGGGTGCACACAGCTCCACTTCCCTGCCGGAGATAGCAGGCAGATGCTCATGTATGTGCCCCTTCTTGAATCAACACCATCCGAGTCCTTCACACTGCAGAATAGGAATTAGCCCATGTTCACCTATTTGTGGCAGGGCGGTAGCTCATCAGACTGCTCCCTGGCACTCATCCTCGCAGCAGGCCTTGCTCAGTAGCCCGAGTTGTTGTATCCTCCACCATAGCCGCCACCACCGTAGCCACCGCCGCCGCGGCCGCCGCCACCGTAGCCGCCGCCGCCGTAGCCGCCACGGCCGCCGCCGTAGCCTTTAGGGAGGCATGGGTAGGGAGAGGACAGGAAGGATCAGTAAGCTTCAGTGGGTAGAGAATCCGTCGGACATGCGCCCTGCTGCACTCAAACGACAGCACGCTATGTATGTGTTGCTCAAGTGGAGTACAGGACGGAGGTAGATCACAGGTTTGGCACGTGGGACCGGCATGCATTCAGCATCACGATAGATGTCAGCACAGCAAGCGATCCACAACCCAACAGGCAGGTGTCCCAGACACTTACCCCATCCCCACCTTATTACCACCTACCGCCGTCACCGCCATAGCCACCGCCACGCCGCCGCCATAGCCACCGCCGTAGCCGCCGTCACCGCCGTAGCCACGGCCGCCACCACGGCCGCCGTAGCCGCCGCGGCCACCGCCACGGCCACCTGAAACAGGACACGAGCAGAGGAAGCAAGCACATCAGGTGCAGATCAACGGCGGGAAGTCCCAAGGGACCATGCTACAAGTACAGGTGCACGTGCATTCAGGTATACGTACAGACCAAAGGGAAGTACAAGCAACAACCTACACATATCTGGTACTCCCACTGGCCGGCCCCTTTCCCGTCTCTTTACCTGTAAACGGGCCAGCTGGGGCCCAGCTGGGGACAGGTCGCATATATAGCCCGGCGGGTCCCAGGGCCCAGCAAGCCTGGAAGTATGTGCCTGTTAACGTGGAGCAGCGTGCGTGGAGCTGGCCACTGCAGGGAAATGGCCTGTTCAACCGTGTGAGGTGTGCGACGTACGTAGCTGCTCGCACAGGGGTGGGATGAGCAGTCAGCACGGCTTTCGGCGGTATTGCATGTGCTGGGGCCGGTGCGGGCATGCACTGTATGCAACGCCAGCTGACGGTGTGTTTACAGTGGGTTTGTCGGTTCTGGGGCCCCAACTACGGTACTCGCATCTGAACCCTTACGATGCACTAGTGGTGACGGGGTAACACCTCGCTCACAGGACCCATTAGGTGCTAGTGACGTGTAGTAGACCAGGTTCGCTCGTTGGTTGATGCGGGAGGGGACCCATCCCAATGCACGTGTGCTGCTGCCAGAGGCAGAGGGGGGGCAAAGACAGCAAGCAACTCGATTGGCGGGGCAGTTTTTACAGTCCATCTCGAGGGCCAGGCCAGCAGTCCACCGCATTGAGTATCGATGCCAACACTGCACGCAGAGACCACCCACACGCACACGAGTTGTTCTTCTTGGGAAGGAACTGCCCGTAATAGAGATCCGGCCGATGAATATAATACGCACACATACATGGATGAGTGTTGATGCAACGGCTTTCGCGCTCATCTTCGAGCCCTGACGTCTGGATCTCATATGTACAGGGAATCAGTGAGCAACAACCACAAGCACCGGAAACCATCAAGCATCATGAACCACGGTCTGGCAACGCCCCTGGGGTATCCTGGGGAACGCCGCCACCCGGAAACACAACGTCCGATCGAAGACCCATGCTGCAGACAGCAAGGTATCCTGTTCCGGCGCGACCAATAGGTGCCCCGGTGACTTGCTGCGTCACGGATTGGGAGCCGGGAAACCTGGAAGCCGTTGTTTGGGTAGCCTGGAGACGTGCCAAGAGCCCTTCCTTGGCAGGTAGGGCCCAGGGCGGGAAAGCCGTACACACAATAAACACCGACCGGAAGCCCCAAATGCGGCCAAACACCATCACCATCACCAACATATATCATGTATCCTAACGCAAACAACAACACCAAAGGATATGCTACAAACGTCGTTGCGTCTGTCGCAAGACACAACGCTGTGATACCGTACGTCAAACAGCAAACAAATCCTACCACACAAGGCTGAACGGTGCAGACTCATCATCATCCAAGCGTGCAGGCAAGATCGCCCCTGCAAATAACGCTGCTTGCAAGATCGGGAAACCGTCGTGTAATCAACAGAACCAACGGGAACCGGTACAAGTCCAACCGGACCACAGACCAGGCTGTGGTACCAGCTGGTCGCTCGGTCGGGAGCCCTGGCCAAACGGGTGCACACAGCTCCACTTCCCTGCCGGAGATAGCAGGCAGATGCTCATGTATGTGCCCCTTCTTGAATCAACACCATCCGAGTCCTTCACACTGCAGAATAGGAATTAGCCCATGTTCACCTATTTGTGGCAGGGCGGTAGCTCATCAGACTGCTCCCTGGCACTCATCCGCAGCAGGCCTTGCTCAGTAGCCCGAGTTGTTGTATCCTCCACCATAGCCGCCACCACCGTAGCCACGCCGCCGCGCCGCCGCCACCGTAGCCGCCGCCGCCGTAGCCGCCACGGCCGCCGCCGTAGCCTTTAGGGAGGCATGGGTAGGGAGAGGACAGGAAGGATCATATCAGTAAGCTTCAGTGGGTAGAAAATCCGTCGGACATGCGCCCTGCTGCACTCAAACGACAGCACGCTATGTATGTGTTGCTCAAGTGGAGTACAGGACGGAGGTAGGTCACAGGTTTGGCACGTGGGACCGGCATGCATTCAGCATCACGATGTCAGCACAGCAAGCGATCCACAACCCAACAGGCAGGTGTCCCAGACACTTACCCCATCCCCACCTTATTACCACCTACCGCCGTCACCGCCATAGCCACCGCCACGCGGCCACCGCCATAGCCACCGCCGTAGCCGCCGTCACCGCCGTAGCCACGGCCGCCACCACGGCCGCCGTAGCCGCCGCGGCCACCGCCACGGCCACCTGAAACGGGACACGAGCAGAGGAAGCAAGCACATCAGGTGCAGATCAACGGCGGGAAGTCCCAAGGGACCATGCTACAAGTACAGGTGCACGTGCATTCAGGTATACGTACAGACCAAAGGGAAGTACAAGCAACAACCTACACATATCTGGTACTCCCACTGGCCGGCCCCTTTCCCGTCTCTTTACCTGTAAACGGGCCAGCTGGGGCCCAGCTGGGGACAGGTCGCATAGCCCGGCGGGTCCCAGGGCCCAGCAAGCCTGGAAGTATGTGCCTGTTAACGTGGAGCAGCGTGCGTGGAGCTGGCCACTGCAGGGGAAATGGCCTGTTCAACCGTGTGAGGTGTGCGACGTACGTAGCTGCTCGCACAGGGGTGGGATGAGCAGTCAGCACGGCTTTCGGCGGTATTGCATGTGCTGGGGCCGGTGCGGGCATGCACTGTATGCAACGCCAGCTGACGGTGTGTTTACAGTGGGTACAGCCCGCATGTGCTTGCCAAGCACCGAATTCCGAGCCCCTGTAACCTTCTCACGAAGAAAAAAAAAAAGTGGGTTTGTCGGTTCTGGGGCCCCAACTACGGTACTCGCATCGGCACCCTTACGTACGATGCACTAGTGGTGACGGGGTAACACCTCGCTCACAGGACCCAATAGGTGCTAGTGACGTGTAGTAGACCAGGTTCGCTCGTTGGTTGATGCGGGAGGGACCCATCCCAATGCACGTGTGCTGCTGCCAGAGGCAGAGGGGGGGCAAAGACAGCAAGCAACTCGATTGGCGGGGCAGTTTTTACAGTCCATCTCGAGGGCCAGGCCAGCAGTCCACCGCATTGAGTATCGATGCCAACACTGCACGCAGAGACCACCCACACGCACACGAGTTGTTCTTCTTGGGAAGGAACTGCCCGTAATAGAGATCCGCCGATGAATATAATACGCACACATACATGGATGAGTGTTGATGCAACGGCTTTCGCGCTCATCTTCGAGCCCTGACGTCTGGATCTCATATGTACAGGGAATCAGTGAGCAACAACCACAAGCACCGGAAACCATCAAGCATCATGAACCACGGTCTGGCAACGCCCCTGGGGTATCCTGGGGAACGCCGCCACCCGGAAACACAACGTCCGATCGAAGACCCATGCTGCAGACAGCAAGGTATCCTGTTCCGGCGCGACCAATAGGTGCCCCGGTGACTTGCTGCGTCACGGATTGGGAGCCGGGAAACCTGGAAGCCGTTGTTTGGGTAGCCTGGAGACGTGCCAAGAGCCCTTCCTTGGCAGGTAGGGCCCAGGGCGGAAAGCCGTACACACAATAAACACCGACCGGAAGCCCCAAATGCGGCCAAACACCATCACCATCACCAACATATATCATGTATCCTAACGCAAACAACAACACCAAAGGATATGCTACAAACGTCGTTGCGTCTGTCGCAAGACACAACGCTGTGATACCGTACGTCAAACAGCAAACAAATCCTACCACACAAGGCTGAACGGTGCAGACTCATCATCATCCAAGCGTGCAGGCAAGATCGCCCCTGCAAATAACGCTGCTTGCAAGATCGGGAAACCGTCGTGTAATCAACAGAACCAACGGGAACGGTACAAGTCCAACCGGACCACAGACCAGGCTGTGGTACCAGCTGGTCGCTCGGTCGGGAGCCCTGGCCAAACGGGTGCACACAGCTCCACTTCCCTGCCGGAGATAGCAGGCAGATGCTCATGTATGTGCCCCTTCTTGAATCAACACCATCCGAGTCCTTCACACTGCAGAATAGGAATTAGCCCATGTTCACCTATTTGTGGCAGGGCGGTAGCTCATCAGACTGCTCCCTGGCACTCATCCTCGCAGCAGGCCTTGCTCAGTAGCCCGAGTTGTTGTATCCTCCACCATAGCCGCCACCACCGTAGCCACCGCCGCCGCGGCCGCCGCCACCGTAGCCGCCGCCGCCCGTAGCCGCCGACGCCGCCCGTAGCCTTTAGGGAGGCATGGGTAGGGAGAGGACAGGAAGGATCATATCAGTAAGCTTCAGTGGGTAGAAAATCCGTCGGACATGCGCCCTGCTGCACTCAAACGACAGCACGCTATGTATGTGTTGCTCAAGTGGAGTACAGGACGGAGGTAGGTCACAGGTTTGGCACGTGGGACCGCATGCATTCAGCATCACGATGTCAGCACAGCAAGCGATCCACAACCCAACAGGCAGGTGTCCCAGACACTTACCCCATCCCCACCTTATTACCACCTACCGCCGTCACCGCCATAGCCACCGCCACCGCGGCCACCGCCATAGCCACCGCCGTAGCCGCCGTCACCGCCGTAGCCACGGCCGCCACCACGCGCCGTAGCCGCCGCGGCCACCGCCACGGCCACCTGAAACGGGACACGAGCAGAGGAAGCAAGCACATCAGGTGCAGATCAACGGCGGGAAGTCCCAAGGGACCATGCTACAAGTACAGGTGCACGTGCATTCAGGTATACGTACAGACCAAAGGGAAGTACAAGCAACAACCTACACATATCTGGTACTCCCACTGGCCGGCCCCTTTCCCGTCTCTTTACCTGTAAACGGGCCAGCTGGGGCCCAGCTGGGGACAGGTCGCATAGCCCGGCGGGTCCCAGGGCCCAGCAAGCCTGGAAGTATGTGCCTGTTAACGTGGAGCAGCGTGCGTGGAGCTGGCCACTGCAGGGAAATGGCCTGTTCAACCGTGTGAGGTGTGCGACGTACGTAGCTGCTCGCACAGGGGTGGGATGAGCAGTCAGCACGGCTTTCGGCGGTATTGCATGTGCTGGGGCCGGTGCGGGCATGCACTGTATGCAACGCCAGCTGACGGTGTGTTTACAGTGGGTACAGCCCGCATGTGCTTGCCAAGCACCGAATTCCGAGCCCCTGTAACCTTCTCACGAAGAAAAAAAAAGTGGGTTTGTCGGTTCTGGGGCCCCAACTACGGTACTCGCATCGGCACCCTTACGTACGATGCACTAGTGGTGACGGGGTAACACCTCGCTCACAGGACCCAATAGGTGCTAGTGACGTGTAGTAGACCAGGTTCGCTCGTTGGTTGATGCGGGAGGGACCCATCCCAATGCACGTGTGCTGCTGCCAGAGGCAGAGGGGGGGCAAAGACAGCAAGCAACTCGATTGGCGGGGCAGTTTTTACAGTCCATCTCGAGGGCCAGGCCAGCAGTCCACCGCATTGAGTATCGATGCCAACACTGCACGCAGAGACCACCCACACGCACACGAGTTGTTCTTCTTGGGAAGGAACTGCCCGTAATAGAGATCCGGCCGATGAATATAATACGCACACATACATGGATGAGTGTTGATGCAACGGCTTTCGCGCTCATCTTCGAGCCCTGACGTCTGGATCTCATATGTACAGGGAATCAGTGAGCAACAACCACAAGCACCGGAAACCATCAAGCATCATGAACCACGGTCTGGCAACGCCCCTGGGGTATCCTGGGGAACGCCGCCACCCGGAAACACAACGTCCGATCGAAGACCCATGCTGCAGACAGCAAGGTATCCTGTTCCGGCGCGACCAATAGGTGCCCGGTGACTTGCTGCGTCACGGATTGGGAGCCGGGAAACCTGGAAGCCGTTGTTTGGGTAGCCTGGAGACGTGCCAAGAGCCCTTCCTTGGCAGGTAGGGCCCAGGGCGGAAAGCCGTACACACAATAAACACCGACCGGAAGCCCCAAATGCGGCCAAACACCATCACCATCACCAACATATATCATGTATCCTAACGCAAACAACAACACCAAAGGATATGCTACAAACGTCGTTGCGTCTGTCGCAAGACACAACGCTGTGATACCGTACGTCAAACAGCAAACAAATCCTACCACACAAGGCTGAACGGTGCAGACTCATCATCATCCAAGCGTGCAGGCAAGATCGCCCCTGCAAATAACGCTGCTTGCAAGATCGGGAAACCGTCGTGTAATCAACAGAACCAACGGGAACCGGTACAAGTCCAACCGGACCACAGACCAGGCTGTGGTACCAGCTGGTCGCCGGTCGGGAGCCCTGGCCAAACGGGTGCACACAGCTCCACTTCCTGCCGGAGATAGCAGGCAGATGCTCATGTATGTGCCCCTTCTTGAATCAACACCATCCGAGTCCTTCACACTGCAGAATAGGAATTAGCCCATGTTCACCTATTTGTGGCAGGGCGGTAGCTCATCAGACTGCTCCCTGGCACTCATCCTCGCAGCAGGCCTTGCTCAGTAGCCCGAGTTGTTGTATCCTCCACCGTAGCCGCCACCACCGTAGCCACCGCCGCGCGGCGCCGCCGTAGCCGCCGCCGTAGCCGCCACGGCCGCCGCCGTAGCCTTTAGGGAGGCATGGGTAGGGAGAGGACAGGAAGGATCAGTAAGCTTCAGTGGGTAGAGAATCCGTCGGACATGCGCCCTGCTGCACTCAAACGACAGCACGCTATGTATGTGTTGCTCAAGTGGAGTACAGGACGGAGGTAGATCACAGGTTTGGCACGTGGGACCGGCATGCATTCAGCATCACGATAGATGTCAGCACAGCAAGCGATCCACAACCCAACAGGCAGGTGTCCCAGACACTTACCCCATCCCCACCTTATTACCACCTACCGCCGTCACCGCCATAGCCACCGCCACCGCGGCCGCCGCCATAGCCACCGCCGTAGCCGCCGTCACCGCCGTAGCCACGGCCGCCACCACGGCCGCCGTAGCCGCCGCGGCCACCGCCACGGCCACCTGAAACGGGACACGAGCAGAGGAAGCAAGCACATCAGGTGCAGATCAACGGCGGGAAGTCCCAAGGGACCATGCTACAAGTACAGGTGCACGTGCATTCAGGTATACGTACAGACCAAAGGGAAGTACAAGCAACAACCTACACATACATATCTGGTACTTCATATGCGGAGAGGGCACAGGGTGGAACGCTAGGTAATCTCAGCTCGCGTTGGTACCGGCAAGCGGAGGTCTCGGCATACCTGGGGGACGCTCGCCCAGAGGAGTGGCCTCGTTCACGCGGATGGTCCTACAGTAACATGCAAAGAACGTTATGGAGGTGAGGACACTCGCAAAGGAGGCCAGGACAACGGGACCTTATCGCGACATGCAGATCCGACCGAGCCCAGCTCGCGATGTGCCACGCAAGGAACACTACGTGTTCATTGAATGAAAGACCTTCCGCAACAATGAATGGCCATATACTATCGGTATCGGTGTGGCCGAGTCGAGCAACTCCGAAAGGGCACAACGCATTTACCGGCCCATGAACTCAGTGCCGTCGCACTCGGCGCAGGCGTTCTTGGCAGCATTGGTCTCGAGGGTCACGAAGCCGAAGCCACGAGAGCGGCCGGTCTCGCGGTCGGTGGCGACGAAGGCATCCTCGACGGTGCCGAACTTGGAGAAGAGGCCGGTCAGGTCATCGGCGCGGGTCTCCCACGAGAGGTTGCCCACCTGTTGGATACGATACACACAGGGTTGGCGGTGGACGGTCACGGAGGGATATGAGCAGGGAGGAAAGGAACAAAGGCGGCCGCGGGCCAAGCCGATCCGACACGGCGCTTCAGTTGCGGAAGCGGAACGGGGGCTCCGTCATGCCGCAAATCACTCACGTAGAGCTTGGTCGACATCTTGTCGGTGGCAGGAGTACCAGAGGCAGACGCCTTGGTGCTGAGCACACGGGAACGCGCAACTACCGAGGGGACAGCCCCAATGCGCCGGGAGACACAGGCCAGACCGGGAGACCTGGAAATCAACATGAAAATGAGCGTCAGTCAGGAAGTATACAGGTTCCACGACCTTTTTCCGCTATAAAGGCGGCCATTTTGCGCCGTACGGCGATTGCCCCGCGCCAATCCCTGATATCTTGGGACAACTTATCGGGAACACAGCGTTCTGATACGCGAAATGAGATCAACTCGAATACGAATTAGAATGCGGAAGGGTTCAGGGTTGCGTGCGCGGGAACCGTGGCGGCCCACGTAGGCACCAGGGCTATTCCGCTGGCAGAAAAGTACATATGAATGGGAAACATCTTTTTTAAAGTCACATTTAGAGAGCGACATGGCAGTCGCCGATTCTACCATGACTCTTGACTGTGACAAAGCCTTGCTGGAAGGCGAGCAAAAGTGCAACACTGGATGCTGACAAACTGGAGCAAACTGCTTATCGTATTGTTTTTCTGTGAGAGCACGCTGCGTAAACATGCACCACCCGAAGCGACCTCGTGACTTGCTGGCAACCCCGGCATTCAAGTAGGCAACAAGCTGCTAACACCACGGAGGCACTCACGGAGGCACTCGTAACGTGATAGAGGGATGCAGGGCACGACTGCCGCGCGTTTCAAACACACGTGCCTCGAGGTAGCTGGGTGCACTCTCCGGGTGTCACGGCCCAGCGTGTCCAAGCGGCACGTGGTCGTCGGCATGTGTTAACTTGTAACGTCTGGCTTTTTGAGTGTCAACTCATTCTGCATGTGTCGGCGCACTTATTCGGCGCGACACAACCTCCGTACTGCCGGTTCCTGACTCGGGGCATGCCCATGCCTTTGAAGAGCTCCTCTGCTTGTCATACGGCTGCTGGGGTGGTGAGGGATGCGGTGATGGGAGGTACGAGCGCAAATTCCAAAGCAAGTTCCAGAGACGTCGCCCTAGTCTAGACCGCAGTGACATGTGCGGTTACTAGGGAGGCTAGCGACCGAAGCGAAAGCTGTTAGTCTGCCGTGGGCAGCAATCTAGACATGATTCCCTGCTCATCCAAAACGATCAACATCGTATACGCATCCGCGCATTCACTGGTCGTCATGCATTGCACCTGCTGTCATGGACGTACGGGTATGGTGTCAAAGTACTGTGCAACGACCTGGCGTTCGGGAAGGACACTTCTGCGACTGTACCCAGTCAATGTCGCGCGGCTGTAGGGTAGTGCCGTAGTGGTACAGGTCAGGGGTCCCCTGGTGCAGGTCGCTGTGCTTCCGGCGTTCGGCCCGAAGATGAGCAGGCATGGGAACGCCCCCTGGGAACGGCTGCGACTGGCCTCTTGGCAGGAGTGCATGATACTGGGGATCGGGGCCTGGAAAATGGCAGGGGGATCATGCGGGGGCATGGGACCCCGACAACGCAAAGCACGGCAATCAGATGCAAAATGCCACCCGTGCCCAGGTTTATTGTTACAACACACCAAGCACGGCGGACCCTTGTACGCACCACTGCAAGCCCATCACGCAGCCACTTAGTCCCAGGGTGGGCGGCCCCGGTGCACACACCCGCCATGTAGCCCCCGCCCCTCGCTACAGCAACATCTTGCTGGCTCATTGTAAGTACGTTCACGCGTGGCAGTTGATAGGACTGGCCCATTTTCAGGAAACACCTAGCCCAGTCGCTGTCACAACCCACCACACCCCGGGCACCTGATGTCAAGCCAGCATGGCTAATGCCGTACATAGATAGCGGTGAGCCAAGCACACTGAATCAATTTGTATCACGTTAAGAGGAACACACGACCACTGTGTGTAGTTGTACATGCCCCGATGGCTGACCCACATGCACCGGCAACAAGGCGCCGTGGCACACACACCATGCGCACCTGCAGCGGCCAGGTATCCCCCGTTCGCTATGATCTCGCACGACGCCTGTAGCAGCCAGTTTCAACAACCCTTTTGCAGGATAGTGCCTCACCCTGCGTAAAGAGTACACGGCATCCTCAGACGAACCACACCGCCATCAAGCACCTGTTCTTCAAAATCGAGTTCCCACCCTCCCCTCGAGAATCCAATTCCTCGCCCAAGATCCAGAGCACTGCCTTATCCGCCGCCGGCACCGCGCAATTGGCGACCGACCGTCCGCCGCATCGGTATGCGCAATCTCCCTGTGACCAACCCCTCACGCGCCCACCGCCATACGAAATCGTCGATCCACCACAACCACCACCACAACCCCTCCTGATTTACACCTCGTGTGGCTTAGTCGTCGTCGCTGTCCAGGTTGGTGGGCTTGGCGTTCTTGCGCGCCTCGCTGTACCACTCGGGCACCGGCGGCGGCGCACCGGGGGCCGGGGGCGCCACGGGCCCGTCGGGGGTGATGGGCGGCGGGGTGAGCGGCGACATGCCGGCGGGGTACGACACCGTAGAGGGTGGCAGCGCGCCGCCAACGCTGCCAGGGGAGCCCTTGTTGATGTCTGCGAGGGCGAGGGAGAGCATGGGGTACGTAGGGTAACCGATGAGTGTCAAAACAGGGTACATGGGTTGGAATGGCGGAGGAATGGGTGAACACTGGGGCAGCGGCGGGAAGGCACGGGGCGGTCCAAGGAGGCGAGTGCGTGGGGGCGTGGTGGGCGCGGACGGGCATGCATGGTGCCCTGCCCTATGCGGACCCACTGCGCATCCCATCGACGTCCCTTCCCTCCCCTGCGCGTCGAAAGTGCTTCTCTCGCCAAGCCCATGTTCTCTGCTCCCGTGTCCACTGCTCCCACCTGGCAGCGGCGAGCCCCCGGACGACAGCATGACGTTCCTGGAGGGGGAGGACTGGATGGCGGGCGGGGGGCTGCCCTGGATGGCGTACACGTTGCCGGCCGCGCCGCCCTCCGGGAAGGCGCCGTACGCCTGGGTGAAGGCGTTCTGCGTGGTGGCGTGAGGGGGGGGGGCAGTAAGAGGACGCATTAATGCAGGACAGGGAGCAGAGTTGACATGAAAGGAAAGGTGGAGTTTGCTGTACACCTGGTTGCACGCACTATGCGGGACGGCGGACATTATGGCATTGTGATGTCTGCTTCTCTAGGTCGTGACCCCTAACACCTCTTGCCGCATCGGGTCCTACAGCCAGATCTCTACTTGTCGGGCCGCCAGCCCAGGTACGGCGCACAACTACCGTATGGCACTGTTGTGCTTTTGCCTTGCACATAGAGGCTCTTCCTGAGCCCCACTAGTCTTTGAGTGCCACGGCACAGGACCGGGACCCAACCATGCACGTGCCCAGGCCCCATCCTGCCCACCTGGTACACCACCAGCGCGGTGGCGGCGTACTGCTTGAGCACCTGGGCAGGCGGGCAGCAGCGAGAGGGCTCCCTTGTCAGGCTGCTTGGCACTGTGCCCCGTACCGCGCCCTCACGGCCGCCTCGCCAGGGTAGCAGCCTCCAAATGCCCAAAAACTATTACTAGAGTGGTACTGTTGGTGGTTGTACGGTACGGTACGGTACGGTACGGTACGGTACGGTACGGTACGGTGGTTGAGAGCCCTCGCTACCGGAGGCATTGCACACGGCCATGTGAACATCGATCGAGGCAGCAGTCTCACGGCTCGAGCCCTTCGCTCAAGACGCCATGCAGGGCCACCGTGCATGCATGCGCACTGTGCAGCAGAGTCTGGTTTCTTGAACGTGGTGCCCCCAACTGCACGCGGGGAACGATCGTTATCAGTCCCTATCCCTACCCCAAACAAACGCACTTCTAAACACCCATCCGATGAAAGTCGTCATGGCTTTGTGTTCCGCTTCTCTACAAGCATCCCACCGCACTGTCGGCCCCTCCCCCCCACCTGCGTGTCGGTGATGAGGGTGAGCAGCGCGTTGAACACCTCGCCCTCAATGTCCTTGTAGCGCTGGGTCAGGCCTGGGGTTTACATGCAAAAAAGGGGCGTGTTGAGCACGGCGGCAGGTGGGGGCATGGCGGCCAGATGCAAGGTTCGGCACTGGCAGTTAGCAAAAGCGTAAAACTCGCCACCAAGCTCTCAACCAGACAACGCCCACGCCGCGCGCGTGCCCCTAACTCCGCCCGCCTCCTCCCCGCTGGCCGCGCCTCCATGTGCTGCACTCACGTGTGACCTTGTCCTCCTCCTTCTGCAGCTTGAACTCCTGGTCCTCGAACTTGTTGGGCGAGCCCTCCACCTGGTTGGCCGCGTTCGCGGCGGCCTCGGCAGCGGCGGCGTTGGCGGCAACACGCGTCTTCTGCTTGTTCAGCGTCACTGCGCAGCACGGATGAACAAATCAGCACAAGAATTCCGCTCGTCAAGAACTTTCTACCGGTCCTCGGAGAGATGCGTGGGTTGCACGGCACGGCGGTCGGAGTGGGACATCGTCGTGCCGCTCGCAGGACCAATTCCGCGGTCAGCAAATGACCTCTTCACTGCTGCACCACCCCCCCTGCCTCTCCCGCCCTTCTGTTCCCTCACCCGCCACGAGCGCCGACTTCACCGCCCATGTGCCCTCCAAGCGGCCCCCTCACTCGCCCGCCATGGACGCCACGTCCAGCCCCTTGGCCGCTCTTGTCCACTTCTAGTGTTACAATGGGCAAACCAAGGGCGCCTTTCCTACCACCAAGTTGCTTTCCCCTTTGCTCCCTCCCTCACCCGCCATGGCCGACGCCTCGCGCCTCTTGGCGTCCAGCTCCAGACGCAGCTCCTCGCACTTCTCGTTGCGCGCCTGGGAGAGCGAGTTGCAACCAGCCGCCTCGTGAGCACACTCATACGCATTGAGGCGTACCGGTGCACACGGCCACGCTGACTCGACAACCGTGCCCCTGCGCCCCTCGCGGCTCAGCGCGTCCCAGCGCGGACACCCACCCCCGCCCCACCCTGATGCTCCTGCAGCCAGCCAGCCGGCCGTCAGCGCGTGACGCACCCCCTGCCGCCCCTTCCCCACTTGTCCCCGTCCAAATTCGTGGATGCGGTCTGCCATTGGCAGCCTCAACCTCTGCACCACATCTTCACCAGGGGAATGCCCGGACACGCCCTACGCACTCTTAGCATATCTTCCCGCCCCGTCCCCACGGCTACATACGAATCTGAGCACATTCCCTCTCCCCACCTTGATGCTGCGGTAGGCTGCCTGCCACTGGTCCAGCGGGTGCAGCACCTCCTGCTGCAGGCGCGTCTTGAGGTCGGTGGTGGCGGCCGTCAGGACGTCGAACGCCACGCCGGCGCCCACCGGCACGCTCTCCTTGGCCATGGGCACAGGGCCCTTGTCCGTGATCTCGTACGCGCGGGGCAGCGGCGCGTTGAGCACCTGCTGGAACACAACCATGCTGCCTGCGGGGTGCGGCGGGAGAGGGGGGCGGGTGGGGAGCAGGTGGGGGTAGAGCGGGGTGCGCGGGAGAGGTGGTGATTAGCGCGTGCAGGGAGGGAGGAATCACGTATGGGTAGATGGGGCAAGGTGCGCTGTAATTGTGGTGTGACCCAGATGGGGATGCACATTGCGGCGTTGTGGATAGTGGATGGAGAGCGCAGAGCGCAATGCGGTTACCGGGGCACTGCGTAGGGCGGCTTCGTTACTGGAAAGGAGAGTGCCACGGTGGGTGCATGCTCAGCAGCGGTGCTGAATGGTGGTGGGAATGAGGGAAGGTGGATGAGGAAAAAGGGGCTGCAGGGCGATAAGCCGCAGGGGTTGTGGCGGTGTGGTGCCAGGATTGCGACTGGAGGTCAAACGTCGCACGTGGAGTGGGGTTGCTGGGGTGTTTCACGGGAAGTGTGAAGGAGCAGCCAGGATCGCTTTGAGGGAACATGAAGACCAAAACTCAACGTACGCAATGGAATTAGCGGGGTATGCAGCATCGGATGCGCAGCTTCCTAGGTGTCGAACCCGACTTGGTCCGCTTTCTGTCCTAAGCTCAATCGCCCAGGTCACCGTCCCGAGGCATGGCAAAAGCAAAAAGCCATTGAAGATAGACCCTTTTGACTCGTCAAGCCTAGCCCAAAGCGCACCTCCGATGGTGCTCTCCAGGTGTTTCAGCTCTCTGTAGAGCGTCTTCAGCTGCTTTGAGAACTTCCTCGCTTCCTCAATCATAGCCACGTTCCTAGCATTGGACGTTGGCTTCCAATCGCCGGTCGTCGCCTTGACGCCAAAAGTTTGCTTGGTCTGCGAGCAAGCAACCGGAACAGCGGAAGAGCTCAGCGTCCTCATGCGACTCGTGGCTGAATACATAGCATCTATCGCGACACCACTAACGCAGCCGCCCGTCAAGGCAAAGCCCTTTGACGCATGCGCGGACAGGGTACACGCCCAGAGCTCCACCCCTTTGACAACTTACCCTTTCCGTTACACGCTTCCATAGTCCCATCTTGGCAAGGGTCTACCTAGTAACGCTTAGCGTGCTTGGTGTTCACGAAAAGCCTGGCTTACTGTGACCAAGAAGCGCTGCACAGAGGTGTTTTCCGGCAAAGGGCTTTCGATGCGTTAAAAGCGAAGCTTACCAACCTTGTTCAGAACGCCTACCTTGTGTAGGGAACGCATACATTTTGGCCGATTGGCCCACCCTTTGCTAACCGCAACGACATGTCATGTGTCACCATGCAGATTTCCCGAGCACCGAGCAGCGCTGCCTGTGCGTACTGGAAATGTTACAGTAGACAGTGGAATCCTGGTTCGGCTGAGTGTGCATCGGACTACGAACGAGCAGAGAGGCAGTCGTCGGTTCTACGGTTGTACCTGTCGTTACTCTGCTCACAACACGCTAGACGATGGATCCTGACTAAGCTGGAGATGATTACACAATTACTTGCAACATAGAGTGCGCCGGAAGGCTACGTTCTTTGGTCGCAACAGGCACATTGATCGCCAGGGCCATTCTTCAGACGTTGCGGCCAGGATGAAGGTGGAGTTTACCCTCAGACGACTTCCCATAAATGGTGCGGTACGTTCGCGCCGGGCTGGGTGCGACCCCAGCCCGGCTGTCGGAGCGCAAGTTTGTGTGCGCCACGCTGTCCAGCCCCACGTCGAAAGCTCTTCTGGCTGCCCAGTAGCCTGACCCTGAGGCATCACGCTCCCGCAGGCCGCCTCAAAGAGCAGTGTGGCCTGCCCTTTAGCGCCGTGCTTCAGCCTTACGCGCGGCTGGGGGACAAGGAGGCCGCCCCAAACGACGCTGGCGTGCGCAGCGACGCCGTAGCACGCTGCTCCAGCTGCTACTCGTGGGTCCCTGCAAATACAATCAACATCTTTAGGCAGCTTCACATGTGGTCGACCATACAAGGGAGATATGAAGTGATGCTACTTGCATGCGCACAATCATGCGTGGCATCAGGGCGGGGTGCCTTCAAACCGTGGCCAAACGGAGGGGTGGAATGCTGAAGCGCTACATCACACGAGTCTAGGACGACGTTGTTGGAACCCAATAGCACCTACCCCCTTGCGATACCCCCCTTGTTGTTGGCACCAGGTACATCAACTGCTACTGCTCCTTTGACGCAGCTGGATGGGTGTGCTCGCTGTGCAACAAGCACAACGGGCTGCGGCCGCAGCAGCTCAGGCGGTGAGTGCCGTGGTCATCCCAACCCGACCTGCCCAGCGTCACTCCCCTCCCTGCTGCCTAAGACTTGGCCCCGCCTGTTACGTCTAAGCGGTGCTGCAGCCCCCGACCCTTTCAGCTGGGCCTCAATCGCACCCGATGCTACTCACCTCTCACATCCCCTGCCCCTCACAATCCGTGCCCGACCAGCTACCGGCTTGACCCCGCGGCGCTGCAGCTGCTCCCCGAGGTTTCTCACGACGTGTTCGAGGCGCTGGCGGAGGAGCCCATTCCCGTACGCCTGCCGCCCAGGGACCCGGTGCGTGGGCTGGCCATGCGTATTGCCCGGATGGCCGCCGTTTACGTCTGGTCGGGGCAAGCAAGACCCCAAGCACCCGCGGTTGGGGAGGTAGTGGTGGGCCAGGACCTGGCACACAGCGTTGAGGTTTCAACGGGTTGGTGTGTTGTCAACCAAGGCGCGGCGCAAGCGCAGGCGACGAAGTCAGGTGGAGCGGCGAGGGCAGGTCGGGGACACAGGCAAGCAACGGGACGGCCTGCTCGCCCCTCAATCCCAGGCTAGCCCGCATACAACCTACTATCCGGCCTGGGTTCCCTGCACCCGCCTCACCCTCCCCACCAGGGCTACGTGTCCGGCCCCGCGCCTGTGGTGGTGGCGCTGGTGGACGTGAGCGGCGGCGAGGAGTTCCTGGAGCTGGTGCGCAGCAGCCTGGAGGCGGCGCTGGAGGCGCTGCCGGCCGTGACGCGCTTCGCGCTCATCACCTTCAGCAACAGGGTGGGTGGTTGTCTAGGCCAGGGGTTGGCGTCGGGATGGAAGAAACAAGGGGAGAAGTTCAGGCAGGCGCTGTCACCAGGGACGCAATTTGCGTTCATTAAGCACGCAACAAGTGAAGCGGAGCAGGTTAGGTGCGCTGATGGATGCTGTAGGGCCCGGTTTAACAGTCGAACGGGCGCTACGGCAGGTCGCAAAGCCTACTGACTACACCTCCTTACTGTAAGCCGATGAGGAGGATGACCCTCTCCATGCTCCCTGCTCCACACCCTCAAAGCTTGACCCTGCCTGTGGTCCCTCCCGCAAACCCTGCCCCCCTGTTGCCCCCCTCCCACACCAGGTCGGCCTGCACGACGTGCGCGGCGAGGAGCCCTGCGTGCGCTACGTGCCGCTGCTGGAGCAGCAGCAGGCGCGCAGCATCCTGGGCATGTCGGCGGGGGGCCCTGCGGCAGGGGGGCAGCAGGGCGGCGCAGGTGGCGCGGTGGGCTGCCCGCTGGCCGAGGTGCTGCCGCTGGGCTGCCTGCTGGCGCCCGTGGGGCGGTACAAGGGGGCCATCACGCGGGCGCTGGAGGAGCAGATGCTGGCAGAGGTGGGAGGGCGGAAGCGCGGAAGGGATGTGGGGGTTGCAGGGTGGTACCTTGGGATTCAGTCTTCGGCAGATCGCTCGTGCAGAGGCATGCGACACTGGAACATCGGGGTTGGCGGGGTAAACGTTCTGGAGGGGCGCAGGGGGGGGGAGGGGAACAAGGAACTACGAACACGAGCTGAACGGGGGCGATGTTTGCGGGCGGGGATGGCTCACGTCCACGGTGGGGCGCCTATGGGTGACATGGGCGCTAAGCGCATCAGATGCTGAGAGAGGTGTCAGGTGGGAAGGTGGTTGGGGACGGCGGCACGGGTGGCAAGGAGGCTTTAAGAACGCACCGCGCACTGCCAAGCACATATGCGAGTGTGGAGGAACGAAGGCAGGTGCATGGGGTTCGGGCCGCAACCCTACTCATGACCTGTACTTCCTACCAAAGCCGGCCGTTGCCCAGCCCACCCACCGGCAACTCACCGCCACAACCCGCCTGCCTTCTGGCACAGGGCTACCCAGACGGCGGTGCATCTGGCCCCTCCGGCCCCGCCGCCCCCTCCCCCGAGGGCGCCATGCAGCGGCTGCCCCCCGGGGCGGGGGTCGCCGCAGGGCCCGAAGGAACCGGGGCAGCTGGCCCCGGCGGCCCAGGGGCCCCAGGGTCGGCGGCGGCTGGCGGTAGCCGTGGGCTAGGTCCTGCGCTGCTGGCGGTGCTGGACTACCTCAAGGTGCTGCAGGGGCAGCCCTTCACTGCGCAGCAGGTGCGGTTTACATGGGAATAGGGGGAGGGGCCACTGGACTGGTGCCGGCGTGGAAGCGTGGTGGAGCCGCGCTGTCGGCAAGGTGTCAATGGCCTTCGTAGCTCATGGGCGAGGAAGTCCATGCAGGAGGGCATCAGCGGACATGGACGGGTTGCACGGCCGCACAGGAGGCCCTTCCGCTTGCCTCTGCATGCAACATGCGGCTACGCCACCTGCACTGCTCACGGCACAGCTCATGTTGTCATCCAAGTCTCGTATCACTGCTCCCTTCCCTTCCTACACAAATGTGTGTCAACAATTTTGCAAGCCTAGTCCACCCTCCCATCCCGATCCGTGATTGTCCGCAGAGCCCCGGCCTGGCCACCAGCGCCTCCGTGGTGGGCGCCGAGCACCTGCCGCACAACCAGAGCCCCGTAAAACTGCTCACCTTCCTGTCGGGTGAGCAGGGGAGAGGAAGCAGCGGCACACGAGGGTGTAAAGGGGGAACAAGAAAGCAGTAACGCGAGTAGGTGGCAATGATACTAGTAGTAAAGGCAGCAGTACGGTAAAGGCGTCTCACTGCAGTTGCGGTCCGCCTCGTGCTCCATGTAAAGGGGGGCACAATGTACAGCACAATGTACAGCATGGTGCCTGGTATGCAGCAAGCAGCGCAACGCAAAGCTGAACACCTTCCTGGCGGGTGATCGGTACAGCCGCAGATCGGATGGGTTGGCAGGAGGTGCAAGCCTGGGCATTGCGGCACACGGCCGTGTGGCGGCAACAGAGCGAGGAGGGCTGTCGCTGGCGTGCTGGCAACACGCGAGACCAACTGGGTTGTGGCTGCCGTCAAGTGTTACTGCTGCGCACCTCCCCCGATGCCGCCCCAGGTGTCCCCGACTACGGCATCGGCCGCCTCATCAACCCGCGCCGCCGCCGCCAGGCCGCCGCCGCCTCGCCGCCTGCCCCCGACGGCTCCGCCGCCCTGCCGTCGCCCGACCCCGACGCATGGCTGCAGGACGTGCCCTCCACCTCGGTGGAGTTCTACGAGCAGGTGGGGCTGGTGCAGGGCAGGGAGGGCATTGGCTGCATTGACTTGGGCACGGGGACTGCATAGGCTGGGGAGGATTGCCTGGCGCATGTACCCATGTCCGTACTAAGTTTTAAGCATGACTGTGGCGCGATTATGCCAGCATGGCCCCACCTTATCGCGCCCTCCTGCATCCCCCCGGGCATGTGCGCGACCACCCTGTCACTTCTTGCACACGGGTGCACTACAGTAGTACATCACCACCACCAAGGCATGACGCACGAGTCGTGGTCCCCATGCTCCTCCCTGCACCCCCAGGCCGCCGCCGCCTGCGCCTCGCTGGGCGTGTGCGTGGACCTGTTCGCGGTGTGCCCCGGCGCCCTGGGCCTGAGGCACCTGCAGCCGCTGTGCGCCGCCACGGGCGGGGCGGTGTACCTGTACCCGGCCGTGGACGACAGCGCCATGCCGCAGGTGGGGTCGGGGGTGGGGATGCGGGCGTGTCCTAGGTGGGTGGGTTGGAGCGACGGGCCCGCAAACGAGGGCCCTGCCCTCAGGTGCTGTAAGGTACAGATCGAACTGCCGTTGCACGTGTGCGATTGTCGCACCGCACCAATTGCCGACCTCCACCTCCCACCTCCCCAGGACGTGTACCTGCGCCTGGGCTCCCCCTGCGCCACCGCCGCCATCCTGCGCGTGCGCACCACGCCGCACTTCAAGGCGGTGCGCCACTACGGCCGCCTGCTGCCCGACCCCGCCATCCCCGACCTGCACCACGTGGTGGCGGCGGACCCCAGCGACGCGTTCGCGGGTAAGGGCGACCGGTGCATCTAAGTCACTGGTAGCAACCGCTGGGAAGCGAGGCAAGGAGTGGGCTGGGAAATCTGTGACTGCCTTGTCTCTCGTGCCCTGGCTTGCTGTGCCTGCTGAATGCAGGACGCTCGAATGCCATGCACGTTCGCCTCTCCCCCTCCCAACCCCTACTACTATTTCCTAACGTTACTGGTACTTTGCTGCCCCTCCCCTTTCCCTCTCCCACGCTGCTCCGCAGTGGACTTTGACTTCTCCTCGCAGGCGGGCTTTGCCGGCGCCTCAACCTCGCTGCCCCCAACGCTGCAAGTAGGTTGGGTACCTCGGGGTGTGGGCCCAAGTTCCGGGGCCTTGGCGCAGTAGCTCAGTCTCGTGCGTGATTGTAATAGCGCATCCGGCTTGTGTACTCGGCAGCATGCACGTCATGTGGCCGTTGTGCATCAGGCAACGTCCTGGGCATGGCGGCGATGTCCATCTGCCCGAACCGGTGACCCCGTGCACGTGACTAGTATAAGTTAAATTGTCATCCCCGTGCACTTCAGGTGGCCTTCCAGTACACAACTTTGGTGTGCGAGAAGCCCCAGGGCCCGGGGGGCCAGCCGGGGCAGGGAGCCAACGGTACGGTGGCCAACGGCGCGGGGCCAGGTCCCGCGGCTGGCGGGGCCGCAGGGGCTGCAGGCGAGGGCGGCAAGGCGGAGGGCGAGGGTGACGGGCGGAGGTACTGGCTGCAGCGGCGGTTGCGTGTGGCGACGTACCGGGTGGGTTGGGGCTTTGAGGGAGAGGTGGCGCGTTCCGCACGCATGATGGCCAACACTGTCTCTCGACTCTCTCATACAGACCTTTACAGCCTTTTATAATTACGAGTACATAGCACGGCCCACCTGCTTATTTTTCTTCCCAGCTAGCGAGCTAGGCCATTGCGTCCCTTGTCCCTCGGACTCGTTCCCTCCCTTGCACACAACCTCCGCCCTTGTGTCTGCCAGGCCTGAAATACCGCCACGTCGATAGCTTTGTGGCACGTCCCCCTGGTCACTCCCTTCCAGGTCATGACTGCTGCAACCGTTGCTGACGTGTACGCGCACGCCAACGCCGACGCGGTGGTCACGCTGCTCATGCACAAGATCATGCGCGCGGCGGAGGCGCAGGTGGGCTAGGCAGGGGAGGGGCAGCGAAGGGCAGAGGCGCAGGCGCCTGGGTCCGTCTGGAGGAGCCCGCCAGCGGGATGGGGCGGGGCGGGGTGGGTGCGTCAACGTGCGTTGGTGAAGGATATTTGCACACAGTCGTGCGAGCGGCGGAGGTGCGATGGGCACCGGGCGCCGCGGGCCGGGGCTCAGGGGTTGGGGCTGGGGAGGGTGAAGGCAAAGAAAGCGCTGATACAGGGAGGTGCTGGTAGTGGAGTGAGGGACGGCGCGCACCGCCCGGCGAGCTGCAGGTGCAGGTGAGGGGAGGTCAGCACAAGGGGCGGGTCCCTGCGCCCATGCGTACCCAGGGTATCGCCATAAGCCCTGAGTACCTTGGCCGCCTTCTCCCTCCAGGCCGACTTGCAGAAGCTGTCCCCTGGTCACGTACTGCCCCCGTCCTGCCCCACACCAACCGCAGGGCCCGCAGGAGGCTCGGCTGCTGCTGCGCGACTGGCTGGTCATCCTGGCCATCAACTACCACAGGTGGGGAGCTGGGGGGCAAGGGGAGGCCGCCACCTGGGGGAGCGGAAGCGGCGTGCGTGGCCTGGGCGTGTGCGTGGCCTGGGCATGTGCGTGGGCTGGGCATGCACAGGTCCTCTGGTCAACGAGAGGGCGACCCATGCGCCGGCCATAGCTGCTGAGTGCCCCGCGTCCTGATGGATCTTACTCGGCCCCTGCGTTGCTTTACCCAATTTATGCCCCTGCCGTCCCTTCCTCCCCCGTCCCCCCCAGGAACGTGCACTCCGCCATGGACCCGCAGCAGCTGGCGACAGTGCCGGTGGGTGCGGGTTGGGGCCAGGGCTCAGACCTTCAGGAAGGGCCGGCGGTTTGTAGGTCTGTATAGCACGAGTGCTGTTGGTTGCCTGGATTTGAAAGCCTCCGCTTCACTTGCGGAGTTCCCAAGGACCCCGCGTGGACCCCGGCACGCTGTCTACGAGTCCGTAACCCCAGCGTTCGCGGACCTCCCTCCGCCACCTGTGCCCCTCACGCCGAACCGCGTGCTGGCGCCTTGCTGGCGCCCCTACCCCGCCTCGCCAACTAACCCCACCCTCACCCGCCCAACCTCCACCACAACCACCTGTGTACCCCCAGGCCCAACCTTTGTTTCGTGCAGCCGCCCTCCCAGCCTCTCCCTGACACTGGCCACGGCTTTGCCGGTTCACTCCCACCAAACCCCGTCCCAACGCAACGCCTGACCTCCCACCCCCACCCCTGCCCCCCAGGCCGACCTGCACTTCACGCAGGCGCCCCTGCTGGCTCCCCTGCCCCGCCTGGTGTACGCCCTGCTGCGGTCGCCGCTGCTGGCGCCCCCGGGCGAGGGGCAGCACCCCGACCTCACGGCCTTCCTAAGGTGGGGTACGCGTAAAGCGCGAGGAACCCGTGTGGGGTGGGTGGGGACATCGCCAAGGGGGATGGGCCCGCACGCCGGCCGGCAGGCATGATCATGATTTTTCGCCGCCGACATGGCCTGGGCTGTGCGCCCTCCACTGACCACCCAGCACGTGTCTTCTTAAAAGGTAGCCGACCGCCACGCATCCACCCCACGCCCTTCCACTCCCCCCAGGCACCTGTGGGCCTCCCTCCCCCCTCCCGAGCTGGTGCGCGCCGTGTATCCGCTGCTGTCCTCCTACGCCGACCCCGACACGCCCGCCTACCCCCGCCACTCGCTGTCGCGTGCTGCGCTGGGGGGGCCGCAGGGGGAGGCGGGGGCGCCGGGGAGCGCGCCACACATCTTCCTGCTGGACGCATACATCCTCATCCTGGTGCGTGTGTGCGTGCAGCGGCATGGTCATTTGATAGGGGGGCGAGGGTACGCGAGGATGGGGTGCGGCGAGGGAGACAGTCCTGTGATGGAGCGACGAAGCGAGACGTGCTACTGCGCCCTTTGATGACATGTCGCCTTCGCCGCTGAAGACGGACGTCGATCACTTCTCCAGTCTTCAGTTCCGTTCGGCAGCAGCACGAATCATGTTGGATTGGCGAAATTTCCTGAGCACGTTAACCATGCGTTGTCACCCGGCTCATCTCCCCACTCGCTCATCAACCCGAGCACCCGCCCTGTACCCCCGCCCAGGTGTACTACACCTCCCGCTGCCCGCCCGGGGTGCCCTTCCCGCCGCCGCAGCAGAGCGCCCTGCGCCGCGCCGTGGCAGCCATCCGCGCGGAGAGGCGCATCACGCCGCAGGTGAGGGGAGCTGCAGTGCACTGCGTCCTGGTGCAGAGCGCTGGCAGTTCTAGCGCAGGGGGGTACCGGTAACCCGTCAGGGGTGGGTTATCACCAAGGGCACGGCACCCAGCGCGGATGTGAGGCGCGCACCACGCCGCAAGGGGGGGGGCAATCGGACTGCTTGGACACGTCAGCGTCCTGCGCGGCCCTGGGCGTTTGCGGCCAGCGTAAGCGGAGACGTTTTTCGGGTCTTGGTGGAGGCTTCGTGCCAAGCCGGGTCACTGCTTGGGTGTGCCTGTGACCAGGCAGGTGCGAATGCATGGCGGCAGCGGTGCGACACCAACGCCGTTTGCACAACGGCCATCGATGCAGACAAGGTGGTGACGCGTCCGTGCGCAGATTTCCACCGCTCCTGTTACACCACCCCTTCCACTCGCACGTACCATGCAAGAATACCTGTCACTACCCATATGGCAAGACGGTTGACTTTGTGCTTGCAGATCAAGTTCCTGCGCGAGGGCGGCGAGGACGCCGAGCTGTTTGAGCAGCTGCTGCTGGACGAGCCGGACGGCCACGACGGAGGGGGCAGCAGAGGAGGCGGGGGTTCCGGGGGCGGTGCGGGGCCGGGCGGGCAGCAGGGCGGTGGTGGTGGCGGTGGGTTCGGGCTGGTGCAGTTTGTGGAGCACGTGCAGCAGGAGGCTGCGCTGCAGCTGCAGCAGGAGGCGGCGCAGGGGCAGCGGCAGGGCGGGCGGTGAGGGGCAGCGGCAGGGCGGGCGGTGAGGGGCAGCGGCAGGGCGGGCGGTGAGGGGCAGCGGCAGGGCGGGCGGTGAGGGGCAGCGGCAGGGCGGGCGGTGAGGGGCAGGGGCGGGGGGTTGGGGCGGGCGGAGTAGCAGGGTGTGGTTTGCTGAGGTGACTTGTGGGTGGGTGGCAGGATCTGGGAGGGCTGAGGACGCTGGACTGCGGTGGGTAAGAGTCTGCGACAAAGCTCTTGAGAACTGCGGGTACCGCACATGCCCTTTGACCCTTCGTTAGGTGCCAATGATGGGAAGCGGCTGGCGTGCTGGAAACCGGCGTGGAGGGGCACGTCAGCGGCCGCGCGGGGTAGGCCATGATGGATTGGCGTGACGTACATGTACGAGGGCGGTTGACTGCCGCATGAAAGGACGGATGCAGTCGTGTCGAGTCAAGGAGGGCTTGGACGGGGTAGGCGTGGTGTGCTGGCTTGACATGCAGGGGTTGGTGTGGCGGCGGATGACGGTGAGACCGGAGTGTGCGGAGCTGCGGACGCGTGGCGTAGGCCCAAGGCAGTGGTGCGGTGTTTGCAGATGTCTGTCCCAGGCGGCTGGGTGGCTCCGTGTGCAAAGGCTGATTGGTACCAGCCGTATTGCCCGCAAGTAAGGAGCGGCCAGGAGCCGTGAGCCCACGTGGGCTGCGCCTGGCCTACAGGCGAGGTTGAACTTGTCACGGGAGGTCCCCTGCCGGAATCACGCCAAAGGCGAGCCGCGTGGTCTTTCGGCACATTCTGCAGTCCTTGTTGTGCAAGATGACAACTACCAAAAACCAAGCGCCAAATGACTGGCTCAGTCACCCCGAGCTGCTGCCGCCGCGTCCGCAAACCTTCACTGAACTCAAGTACACCCGATTATTTGCAGTCGACCTACAAGGTCGAAATCACCATGATCAATACGTCTTCCTCGCGCCCAACGGCTTAGCGGTGGTCGGCTTTGCGCCGTCGCATCCCCTCATTTCGACACACCGCAAGGTGACGGGATACACCCCACTACCATTTCAATACATTCCTTCAAAACTAGAAAGCTTGTCGGCTGAGGAGCTAGTATCGCCAGTTGCAGACGAGGACGCAGAGGAAGGGGCACAGGGGGGCCCGACAGCTGCGGATGGCGCTGAGCCGGGGGCGCAGGGGCAGGTGGCCACCGATGCGCAGGCAGAGGGCGGGGAGGCAGGGACCGAGGCAGGGGGCCCAACGGCTGGCGAGGCGGGTGCAGCTGGGGCGCCGCCTGGGCCTGCTGGGAGCGGCGGGAGAGGCGGGCCCGCCTCACAGCCGGAAGTGAGGTGCGCTGCAGGCTGCATGCCAACGCACGCGGGGCTGTGTCTTCTCTGTCCTTGTCAAAAAGACCTCAAAACTTCGTGGACCGGTGTAGCTAGATGGTAGCATCAATGCGCCCCTTCGCAGCGCATGCGTGCATGTGTCACCTGGTGCATCAGGGCATGTGTGAACACCGGCAAGGTGGACACTGTTGTGCGCGCGCGGAGCCAGGCGGGTGTCATTGGGGCAGCGACACAGCTACTCCAGCTACGGCTGACATGGCTAAGCCGTGCAATGCCAAGGCCAAGCAGCGAAGGTGCTGGCAGCCTAACTGGCACCGTGGTACGACATGCCAACACGGATACAGCGATTGACGGCGTTGACCCTTGGTAGCCCGCTGCCTCGTGGTTGCTTACCCACGCGTCTCAGTCTTCCCGCCCGGCATCCACGCGGGATGCCCCATTTCCCCATCCACTTGCCAGTCCTGAGCCCTCCCCCTGCCCCCTGCCCCCTGCCCCCTTCATACCTGGCGCACAGACCCTTCCCGCCCTCCGAATGTGCACGTGTCAACTTTGACGTGGGCGGCGGCAAGGACCGGGCGTCCACCAAGCTGTCCGGCAAGCGCAAGAACCGCGGGGCGCCGCTGCACCCCAACACGCTGCTGGCGCGGGTGGAGGGCAAGGGGGGAGAGCGGTGAGGCAGCTGCTGGGGCTGTTGGGGTGTGCTGTGGGCGCCGGATCGGGTGCGGGCTGCGTTGGTGGGGATATGGGGCGTGTAGCAAATGCGGTGCGGGATGCAGGCACTATGCGCCTGAGGCAGGTACAGACACTGAGCATCAGGAGACAGGCTGTGATCGCTGGTGCGGGTGTGGGGCTTGTGTAGCCATGATGTGTGTTGCCATGATTGAGTCCACGTCTCTGCAGGCTTCCCCCCCTTGCCTCGCCTCGTGCTCCCTGCCTCCTGCCTCGCCGCCCGCAGCGCCCGCAGGGTGCACAACCATCCCCTCCACATCCACACACCCAGGCTGCCCCGTCCGTCGCAGCGACTCTTTGATCCTGCGGCTGCCCTGAATGCGAAATACTGCGCCGCATGGACTGACAAGTCTGCTATGCCCCTCCACGACCCGACCCGCCCTACCCCGGTTCGTTCCCGTCCCTCACCTGCCCTGCACTGCCTGCCAACAGCCCAACACGCAATCGTGAGCAGGTGGAAGCCGTTTCAGTTTTTAACTGTATATGATTGTCCCACTCCATGCCCATTCCACCCGCAGTTTCCCCGTGCTGTGCGTGGCGGGCGGGCAGCTGCTGGAGGTCAACGACCAACTGCTGACACGGCCGGGGCTGCTGTACGACAGGTGAGGGCGCGCCGGGCGCACCGGCCAGGAACGCACACTTGTGCAGTAGGTGTCCCTGGTCACCGGTGTGGTGGCACTGGCACACGCATGCGTTGGCACGAGCCGTCCACGGGCCTAGAGATCGGCGCTTGGTGTTGCTGCGGGAAAGCGCTCTGGCAAATGCTGCAGCTTAAAGCACGTGCACATGTGCTGGTTACACGGTGGTGCGACTGGTGTCAGGTCCGCAGCTGCTAGGTGCTACCCCGCATCTGACACCTCGCTGTGCCCCGTAACAACCTGGCGCGCTTACGGGCGGGCATACGTGCACCCTTGGGGCCAGCCTGCCCGCACCAACTGCCCGCACATGTCGTGGGGTGCTGGGGGGGAACAAGAAAGCAGTACTGGGGGTGCAACAGCAGCGTTGCGTCCCAGTCGCATCGAGGCACCAGTGAGCACACGGCCACGTCAAAAACCCGCGCCCACTGCCTTGCGCTTCGCAACCCCTTAGCCCACACAAAACTGATGCTGGTTTGACCGACTCACTGGCAGTCTGGCTGCATCTCGTCCAACTGCCTGCAACTGCCCCCAACCGCCGAACTGCCCCCAACCGCCAGGCCCACGTGCGAGGGCTACGTGGCCATTCTGTTCCCCACGCCGCAGCACGCGCAGCAGCTGCGGACCTCCCTGATGAGCGAGGCTGACTACCTGAGGCTGAGGGGCCTCACGCCCGAGGACCTGCTGTAGCGGCAGCAATGCCGTACCAGCGCGTATGAGCAGTGTCGTACGAGTTAGCACTGGTTCCTGGGGAAGCCCTGAGCGGGGCGCGGAGGACCACCACATCAGCGGCGGCGGTGAGGCGGGGTTGCGTACGAGGCCCTGGCGTTTTGCGGTGGCTTGAGGTAACTCCATGCGCACTTGCGGGTGCACTGCCGTGAGTGAGTGCAGGGGGAGTTGGGCTGCGGGTGGAGTTGTGTTGGGCTGACGACCAGTGTGGCGGTGTTACTTTGGCTCGGACCGGAGCACGCGTGCCTCACCATTCCTGTGTGCGGAACGAGCAGTGGGCGAGATGCGAGGTAAGGGATCCACGCTTCCACGGGTGGGAAGCTCCGTGTGCCCAAGGGGGGGGGCATACTGGCCTACTAGAAGCACCATGGCAGAGAGGAGCATGCATTCGAACTTGCAGCGCGGGCTGTGCGAGTGTCATGTCAAGATGTCATCCTGTGGGAGCCCCTCATATGTTGGTGCAGTCGAGCGGCAGGGCAATGGGGTATGGCATCTGCGCATGGAAGGAGTGCCATGGCACCAAGGCGTGTTGGTCTTGGACTGCAGCAGGCAGTACCGTAGCGGTGCCGCCTCCTCCCTAGGACTGGTGCGGATGATGCCAGGTTGGAAATGCGGGGTGGCCTTGCGGGACTGGGCCCGAGTGCCATGCATCCGTGAGGGTGCAGCGTGTCGCGCTGCGCGTCGGCAGTGCGGTGGTTGAAGCGGCCCTCGCGGCCATAGGTACAGCTGGGCAAGTCGTGTAGCCGCCCGTGGTACAGCCGCGTGGCCACGTGTGTAGCTGCCCAGTGTGGCACCGCCGTCCCCGTGGTGGCCCTGGGTACCATGGCACGGCGTACTCCGCCGCATGCGCCACGAGAATCTGGGAGGGGAAGAGGCTTCCCGTTGCGTCGGCTCGCGGGTCACTGCTGAGTGCTCGTTGGTGCCCGAGCACTTGGTAACCACGTGGTCGCACATGAGCGATCCCCATAGAGCCTATGTACTGTCGTTTTGCTGTACGCCTTACAGTCACAGACAGTGCATTGTTGGGTTTTGTTCACCAGCCCTCATTCGCATTAACGGACAAGTCTCGACTCGAGTCTTCCGTGCCTTGGAAGTGTCGAGCCGTCTCGGCAGCGGGCCATTACAGGGTCTTTTGCTTCCACTCTGAAATAATTGGATAATATGGATATCAGCTTCGTGTGTGTAGCCTTCAAGCTCCACGTTGGCATAATCGCTTACGTGTTGCTGCGACTGTCGATTGCTCCGCCTCAACGCACCAGGTGGCTGTGCATTGCATAATTAGGCCTACAACATTTTTGCTCATCGCCGTACCACATGTCAGGTATCAAGGTCGGGGTCCTACTCTTGCCTGTGTCGCACTTTCTGGATCGACTCAGATTCGTCGTCGCAAGAGTGAGTTAGCAGGTTCAACGCATACCACAACAGTCGAATGGGTTTTTTCCATTTCGACTAGCCTACAAGAAGCAACGGTGTGCAGTAAACCCTTCCCCTCCAACCGGCGGAACTGGCCGCCCACATCGATCCTGGCCTGCCAGGCTCTGTAAGCCCTCACTGTGCAGCACAAGGAGCACAGTGGCAAGGTACATGGGAGTCGCCAAATGGGAGTCCCCTGTGGTTGTGGTCCTTTGCATTCCCTGTTGTCGGTTGCTCCTTTCTTGCAACCCTTGGATGATGGCCATACCTTGCATAACACCACATATGGAGGCTGCCCCTGCGTCGTACAGACATGCTCGTGCACATCGCGTCAAGCGGTTCCTCAACAGGTTACGTGCTTGTTTGGCTCACACGTTCGATATCATCACGCACACAGACCCCTGCCGCCGACAGGCCGTCGGTGCACACTGCTGCTTTAGTCGGTAAGACAGCAGAGGATAGCAGCAGCAGAGTCTGATGCTAGTGTGACAAGGTCCACGGACCGGACCAGGGGAGCCCAGGGGGCCACCGACTAACGGGAGCTATGGGAGGCCCTCTGCGCACCACGACCACTGCGGGGTTAAGTGGCTAGCAATATCATTGGTGATTACAGCAGTTAAGAACGTTTGAATGATGCAGTGGCTCAAAGCAGTGACATTGCGAAGGCACAGCGTAGCAAGCGACCGCAAAGCGGGACCCCGTAATGCGGCGAACCAGCCGGCACGATAAACATATGTACGGGAAATATGCTCATGGTCGCTGGTATGTGCTTCTGCTCGATGCCACCCGTATGCATACAGTCAAGGTAACCCAGGCCCAGGCAGGTAGAACCAAGACGATTACTGCATATTCTGCGCGGCATGACGAACGGCTCCAGTTCGTAGTCCAGAACTTTAAGAAGTCCCATGCTGCTGCTCCAAATGTCTCCCAACTGCCCCTCACAAATCGTCGAGGCATGCCGGATGCTGAAAGCATGCTCCTGTACGTAAGCTCACCCAAAGACTATAATAATGCTAGATAGTCATCACTGTCTACCCTGCCCTGCCCAAAGCTACCATAGTTAAGCGTCTCGGTGAGAAGATGGATTTTGGCGGGGTATGGCGTCACAGGGATTCGCACAAGTCCGGTCCATCCTATTACATAAGTAATGAGCAGTATAAGATTGGCTTGTGTATGAGTGCCAATAGCACGACAGTAATTTGTCGAACCGGGCGGTCCAGATTCACGCCCACCGCCCGCCTCCCGCGTGCTGTACACACCCGATGCACCGACTTCGGTAGAAAAGCTAATAGTGAAATATGTGTCCCTTCATGCACCGGACAGGTTGTGACGTTGATTTTATCGGCTTAGGACCGCTCTCTACTGGGCGGATAAAGTTTTGTCAGTGACCTTGCCCGGTGAGCAGCGCGAGGCAGAGACACGAGATCACATGATACACCATAACAGCACCAAATTCATTAAGCGTTGGCAATGACCGATCCTGCATTTAAGGAGCTGCAGACCACTGTTGGAGATGATGCTGTCACCGTTGGCCGTGCGTTCACCTTACAACGTCAACACCGCTGCGTATGCGTAGGTGTAACGTGGTGGTATTCAGCATCACCAGCATGCGCGCCGTCGTGGTTGCGCTGGCCCTGGTGGCCGCCTTGTGAGTAAATGGGTGGGCATGAATTTGTCGGGGCCTTTCACCATGATCTGAAGGAGGTCTACATGCAAGAGGAACAATTCTTTTGTAGGGTCATATTATATCGTGCTAGGAGGTCTCTGCTGTCACATGTTGTCGAATGCGGCGTGTGCCTTCTCGGCACAGGCCCAGTGTCGACGCACTGTCTCGTAGTCGTGGCTGACAGTCGCCGCATATGGACGCGGCATATTATCTCAAGTATGGCAGTATGCGTGTCCTTGCTGAACCTTGATGCCTCTGTATCGTGCAGGGCCGTCGCCGAGGCCTCCTTCCCTTACTCCGGAAAGTGCGCCAGGGACCCCAAGAAGAGCCGCTACTCGACTGATCGCTACATCAGCATGACTCAGGAGGGCCTGAACACCTACTGCTGGGTGATTGAGTACTCCAACACCTGCGAGACCCCCGGCGACTAGTGAGTCATCCTGGTTAACGACTCGCCGGCTTTGCAGAAGGCTGAACGACTGTTTACCCTGCTTGCTATGACGGATGGATGCGCCTCGTGTAATGCGATCGTCATGCTGGGTGCTGCTCTGTATGGCATCTCGAGATTTCAACTTGCTCGCCGACAGCCCTGTGTTCGACTTCCTTCTGCCCGCAGCTGCTGCAATGCCCCGCTGGACAAGTTCATGCTTAATGTCCGTAAGTACTCTTCATGTAGCAGACCTAGCAGCCGACCCTGTACACGCTTGCCAGCGGTGCGGCGTCCCCGCTCCTGGCTCTGCGTTGCAGATTTGTTCCACCCCTTGCGCCGCCCGTGCCTCCTGTGCCCTTGATACTGCAACACACGCTCATCAAAAACTTGTTGCCACCGCTGCTTCGCTGCTACTGTGCAGGCGCCAGCTGCGCTGCCGGCACCAAGGTCTCGGCTTCCCTGAACGGCAAGGTCATCACGCGCGTGCAGATCACCATCGCCCCCAACGCTGGCCCTGAGGACTACACCCTCAACGTCGGCAGCCTGGCCCTCAACCAGGCCCAGGCCCGCGATGCTCAGGTGGGCTTGATGAAGCTTAGGCACCCAGCCGTGCACACAGTGTGCTGCAGGAGGAAAGTACGAGGGTGACTGTCATGTGTGGGACAATGCGCACGAGGCCTCTGGATGGCACGTGCACCAGGGGACCAACTGCTCTGTGCACAGCCTGTTCCTTGCCTGGCCCTCCAGCCGAGGCTAACGTCTGTGTTTCCCCCTTGACATCTCGACCCGGCAGGTGTGCATCACGCTGTCCGGCACGTGCGACACTCTGACGGAGCTGCTGCCCGAGGGCCAGGGCTGGCAGGTGGCCCTCTGGGACGACGACCACAGGGTAAGCCACTGGGCCCCATGGAAGCGTGGGCTGGGACACCCGGTAGTGCCGTGCATTATTTAAAAAGCTGTGGACGAAATGAGGCGTGGATATGTGCTGAGTGCTTGCTATCGCTACATCGTTTGTGTGTTGCCGCCCGCCACGCATGCACGCAGCAAAAATAAGTTGTGCAATTATGCATGCCGTTCGTAACCGTAAAACATGCGCGTTCGGTCGCTCCCTCCCTCTTGCGCAGTGCTGCCCCACCTTCGAGGAGAGGTCGCCCCCTCCCCCCCGTGCCCCCCGCTCCCCCTCCGTCCCCCGCTCTCCCCGTTCCCCCTCCGCCCCCGGTCCCCCTCCGCCCCCGCTCCCCGGTCCCCGCCGTGCCCCGCTCCCTCGCTCTCCCTCCGTTCCCCGCTCTCCCTCCGTCCCCCGCTCCCCGCGTTCCCCCGCCGTTCCCCGCTCCCCTCGTTCCCCCGCGGTCCCCCGCTCCCCTCGCAGCCCCGCCGTGCCCCGCTCTCCCCGCTCCCCCGGCATTCCCCGCTCTCCCCGCTCTCCTGGCATCCCCCGCTCTCCCGCCGCCCCTCCTCCTCCTTGCGAGACATGCTGGGTGTGGGAGATCACCGGCACCCCCCTGAACATCTTCACCACTGCTGGGGGCGCTGAGACCGCGGCCTGCACCACCGCCCGCGCCAACCTTGAGGAGATCTTCGGCCGCTTCACTGAGCTGGACCTGGTCCTGTCCGGCTTCGAGCTGGTGTCGTGCACGGTAAGTCGCCGTGCTCCCGCGGCTTACTGTGCTGGCAGCCTGCTGTCTGCATGTCTGCAGTCGCCCAGAACGAGCTCACGAGCCCTGTCTCGTGTTCGTCCTGCCGACCTCTGAGCCCGCGGGCATGACGGAGTCGAACAGCAGATCTACATTGGCCACGTGCCCAGCGCCCCCTTGCTCATGCTTTCTCCTTCATCTTGACAACCCTGTGTTTGTCTAGGCTGGAAAAGCAACCATCGACGATGGCCATGTCCTGATAATGTTCCCTGCAGAGCAACAGCGTCACGATTTGCGGCGCCTTCCGCAGCACTTCTGCCGCCCAGGATGCTATCACCGAGGCTGGCGGTGCTGAGGTGCTGTACAAGACCGTCTTCACCGACTCGTGCTCGGGCCTGTACTCTGGCCGCACGCGCCGCCTCACCGCCACCAACCCCGCTGGCGCCACCGACCTCACCTGCGGCACCACCTTCGAGGAGAACTGCCGCGCCGAGTCCCCTCCTCCTCCTCGTGACTTCCCCTACTGCGAGTGAGTACGGATTAGTTTCGCTAGGGCATGGTTTACATTTCAGGACTGATCACTGCCGTACTACTGCGTTCTTAGGGGATCGGTGCCCTGTGCGTCCATGCACACCGGTGATTAGGTCCGCCGCAGTCTAGGGCACCGCAAGCGTTAGACGGTGAACCACTGGTTTTTACCGAAGAGCCAGAACCCACTTATCACATTGCCGTGACCCCGCAGCTGTGTGAAGCGCAACGGCGCCACCCCCTTCGGCATCTCGTCCGAGTACACCGTCAACGGCCGCGAGTACTGTGTGGCCGTCACCACCTCGGACGCGTCGGACGTGAGTTGCCACGTGTCGCTGCCTTCCGGCTGTCACGATGTTGTTCCACTTGCTGTAATCGCCTGTTTTGGCTCTGCCGGTGTGGCGGGCGTGTTGTCGCACAGAGCACGGGATTTGAAGGGCTGGTTTCTAGCGCTGCCTTACACATGTTGTGCATTACCTTCTGGGCGCAGACTCGGTGCGGCAACGAGAATGTTGTGTACAAGTTCGAGTTCTGGATGAACTACGCGTACCGCTTCTCCTTCGACATCACCATCAAGCTGAACGTTAATGGCGATGAGGTGGTCCAGACGAAGGAGAGTAAGTCATTCACAACATGGCCTCCGGCGTCTTGAGCAAACCTCAATTCTGCTGGTGCCTGTCTCAGTGAGCTGAGGCGACCTGTTACGTGCTTGTGTCTGGTGGACTACAGTGTGAGCCTGTTGACTGTGGTGGTGAGCTGCGGCGAGACGTGGCGGCGTACGTTCGTATCTGCTGTCTTGTTTTACCTTGGTTGCCATGCCTACGCATTCGGGACAGCACGGTGCCCACTTATGGCACCGCCTCTGAAATCAGGCGCTGACCGCAACCCCTGACCCCTCCCTTTCAACCGCAGAGCTGTGGGGCAAGCCCGAGGAGAACACCCTGAGGGTCAGCGACCTGAACTGGACCCGCCAGCAGGTGGAGGAGCTGCAGCCCCAGATCTGCTTCACCTTCACCAAGGAGGGCCGCACCCTGGAGAACACCTCCATGGGCGGCGGGCGCCTGTGGTGGTCGGCCTTCAACCCCTCGAAGAACTGCTGCCCGGTGGGTGTGGCATGCAGGCGCAGTTGAAACTTGTGGGGTCGGGAGACAGCCATGTATCTAATTGTTGTTGGGAGTAGTACCTCGGGAGGGGATGCTGTTACTTGGACGATGTTGGTCGCCCTTGTTGCTGTGCCTCAAGACCGCGCTGTCGGCTTCTGACCGCTCTGTTCACCGGGGGGCTAAATCTGGTCTGCTGACAGTTGCTGTCCGCTTTCCCCCTGCGCAGACCTGGTACTCGGGTGTGTAAGCACACTGCACGCGTCATCACGTTATCACCGTCGCAAGAAAGCAGCCATCGCTGCCGAAGCTTCTTCCGCACTGAGGAGTACACTGAGGAGTACGAGAAGCATGTGGACATACTTCAGCCATTTTGCCCTACAAACGCGGTTGACATCTTACCTGTTGTGAGGCAAAGATTAGAAGCTCAGCAGGTTTTTGCATCCGGAGCAAAACGCTCCGCAGGCAGGTGTTGTGCTCTCCAGCTGTTACTGGTAGTGCCCAGATCCCTCGGTTGTTAGGTGTACACGAGTTGCTGCATTGGATGGCCGTGGGTAGGCACATTCCTACCGTCATTTATACATTATATTGCTTTTGCGCGTGTCGGGCGCACTCATGCGTGAACTGCCAGGCATAGTGCAGGACCGCCGCTGCATCCCCTGAAGTAAGCGACTCGAAACATGGACGTGTAACTCTCGTACATACCAGTTGGGCGTGCTGCCCACACGTAGCCCATCAATGCCAAACACAGCGTCGGGGGTCACACGGATGCATCTGCACTCTGACAGTGCACCAGCGCCTCGACACATACCAACAGCCACAGCAGGTCAAAGGCGCTCACCACCTGCCTGATACGTTCAGAATGGCAGCGCCTCCTCCACGACACCAAAAATGATAAGTGTCCACGCGTAGTCCCTGTGATGTGCTGCTGCACGGTCATTTGTCGTCTGCACCGCGTGCCGCACAGTCGGCATGCAACCAAAAATCGTAGCAGCCTGCCTGGCGACACCAGTGCGCAGAGGCTCACCTGTCGGTGGCCTCATAGGTATCCTGTCTCGGCAGAAGAAGGCTCAGGAAGGCCCCCTCAGCTCGCGCAGGACCCTCTTTGCGCTGACACAGCGTGGCAACCGTACTGGGAGGTTTTCAAGCGCCTCTGCCTTCGGTCGGACGGTTGCCTAGTATATACTGGTGCTCTGCGGTTGGTCTTCGACTGCAGCGACATCTTTCAATGTCAATGTTTCTTTAAATTGGATTTTGCTTTGCTTGTAGCATTGCGCGTGCCTGTGGCGCGATCCTTACCTTGCCGCGTACCCCAGGCCCTACAATGGCCCACCTTTGCGCTATCCACTTATAGTCTCCGGTGGAGAATTTGCATTATACAAGTGGCGACTTCGGGACATCATGAACCCCGCCCACCACCTTGCCTTCGCTCCGTCTCCCAGTTTCACAGGCACCCTTTCCTCCCCTACCATGCCTGCCCGCCACTGCAGCGCTGACGGACTCATCCCGCTTCTGCCTGGCTGCCTGCTGCTCACCAGGACTTGCACCTGCTGTCCGAAGATGCGTCTATGCGCAGAAATCTTCCTGAAACGCAGGCGAGCGACTACCGTAACACCTACCGGTGGCGCTGGACGTGGACAGCAGGACTGTGGGGGCGGGACTCTCCCCTGCGGGGACTGGAGCTACGTTTGCCTACATCTCCGTTTATTAAGCAGGAGCTTTCCGCATAGGACTCAACACGCATATGGATGCCACAGCCCAAATACCTCTGCCAATTACGCTGCCTCCAGCCCAGCCTGCCACGTGCCTGCTGCCTGCAACATGACAGCTACAGGCACCACTCAACGTTTTAAGCACCCCAAGAACTACAACTACTATTTCACAGGCTCCTACCGTACCACAAATGGACGTGCCCTCCTCCATGCGACCCTGGCAACGGGCGCAGGCCGCAAGAATGGCCAAGACATCCATGCACGAAAAACTTGAGGCGCACTTGGGGCAGTTGGTTGCTGCACCCACCGCCGTCAGTCCGCTCCAGTCCCGGCACCCAAATGAAGGGGTCCAAACTCTGCCCCCGACATAGGAAGGCAATCCACGTTCCGCCGGGCAGCTAAATACTATTCCTTCAGTTATCCGGTCCATCGAGTGCTCCAGAGCCACCAGCTGCACACTCGTGGGGTCAAGGCAAGCTACCATCGCAGTACCTCGTAAACCAGTCCTGCACAGTGTCCGTTCCTGCAGGCCACCTGCTGCGTTGTTGCATCCAACGCGTGCATGCAAATGCCACAGTGTATCGCGGCAAAACCCTCTGCTTGAACAGACAGAGGCACAGTCAACAGTGGCGCCTGCCTAACCAACTTTTCTCGATGGGGCTGCCCTACAGCCTTTTCGGGCGGATGGAATGGTACCGTGCTCCTTGGCAGGGCACATGTGGGTGCAGCGCCCTACCACCAGCGCTTCTCAGCAACCGCAGACAGTGCCGCCGACATCGCACCGTGTGGCACGTGCACATAGTCCCCGTCTGCATACCATACCGGCAGAACAGGGCGTTGATAGCTATATCACGAGACACAAGTGAACAACTTATGATGCGTTACGCGAAGCACGGTTTACCCCAATGAATGCCACAAGGGCATACAAGCACAAACAACCGCGCGCGCGCACTCACGGAACAGGGGGCCAACACACATGCGGCCGTTGCATAGTCCGGGCATCCACAGGAAAATGGACAAGCCCGATTTTCGTTCTTCCAAGTACCAATCGAGGCGCTGGTGCCAGGTGACCGGCGTCCGCGCATACAAGCATCAGGGCCACAGGCCGGCTCTGGCAACTAAGATGTCAACGCGCAGCTTGCACATTGCCCGGCGCACAGTGCAACCCTTAGTGTCCTTGCACTCCGGACAGAGGCACGACACCACTACGGTAAGCAAACGTGCCACATACCTGCAGAATTGTGTTCTTCCATAAGGCTCAGGTGGTCGGCGCTAGAGTTGCCAGCTCCCTACATGGATAGCACATTCGAAGACATGGGCTGGCCGTCTATAAGCACCGACGCAGATCCGATCCTCACGCAGTCAGGCAATGGCCTATTGAAGCACCAGCCTGCCAGGAAGGGATCTAGTTGTTGTTCTATGGATGCGGTGATGATTGCCAGGGGTGTGTGTATAACAGCCATACCCAACGAATACCCACAAATAAATTGACCAGCACCCAATGACAACATGCGCCTAGCCAAGCCTCTGCGTGCAAAATGCCAACTGGCCACCTCCAACACAAGAAGGAATAGCCCAACTCCAACCAGAGCGGCACACTTGGTCACAAGCGCTCACCACCAAGCGCTTTCCGCCAAATAACCCTGCCAAGTGCCCCCCTGCGAGCACAGCACAGCTGCACCACATCCTGCTGAAGCATACATACAAATCTTCCATCCAGAGCATGTCATGGCTCGAGACAAGTCCAGTCCAGACCCAGCACGCAGAAGGCGCTCGGGTACAGCGCTGGCCAGCATGCGTGACGGGCCCACCCGCAACACCCCGCCCCTCCCACCCCATCACTGCCAGGCCTGCGGCGGTGCCACCGTGCTGCAGGACGGCACGTAGCTCACACCGCTGGACGACGCAATGGAGTGCGCCCGCTGAGCACCGCCGTACCCGTACCCGTCGTACGGCAGCTGGTAGTCATACACGTACGGCACGACACCCTCGTCGCCGTACTCGGAGCCATCCCCAGTGCCGTGCGCCTCCGGAAGGCGCGAAAGGCGGCTGCGTGCGCTCGGCGCGCCGCGACGGCCAGCGGGGCCAGCGGCGGGGCCGCCGCCGCGTCCCAGCGCTGCCGCGGCCGCCAAGAACGCCGCTGGGATGCCCTCGGCGGCGGCAGGGTCTGCCTCGCTGCCGCCGGCGTCGCTTGGCGCCACACCGGCAGCCTGCCCCCCTCCGCCTCCGTTGTCGCCCTGCCCCACCATCCACGGCGGCAGCGCTACAGTGCTGCACGACGGCGTATAGCTCACGCCGCTGCTGCCGCCATCGCTGCTGCGCCGCTCCCGCGCCACCCCCGCCGCCAGACCCGCGCCGCCCCCGCGCGTGTGGGCGCTGCTGCCCCTCATCACCAGCAGCTCGACCGCCTGCGGGCCGCCGCCCGCCATTCCGCCACCCACACTGCCGTACGCATCCGGCGCCGCCGCCCCGAAGGGGGGCCCTGGCCACCTGAGCCCCGAGCCGGCCGAACCAGCGCTTCGCTCTGCCTCGCTGGCTTCGCCGTTCCCGTCGTCCGCCGACGTACCCGTGTGCCGAGCCTTCAGGGCCTGCTGTGGCCCAGGCTCCCGGCCAGGTACCTGCCTTTGGGCCTTGGATTGCGCGTGGGCCGGGGGTGCCCCTGGCTTGGATGCCCCAACGACAGCGCCAGGGCCGCCGCTGCCGCCGGCACTCGTCAGCCGGGCCCTGCCAATCGCGGCCGCCATCGGCATCCCGCCGCCGACGGTCGCGCGCGCCGCTGCCACGGCGGCGGCCGCCGCCAGCGCTTCCTCCACGTGCTTTGGCGGCAACACCTGGTAAGCAAGGTCCGAAACCGCCTCGGACGTTGGCTCGATGCGGCTGCTGTCGCCCTGCATGGCGGCGGCGTCCTTCTTCGCGCGCGACCCTCCCGTCGCTTGCAGCACCCTGCGCTTCAGCGCCGACGCCAGTCCGCCGCCGCTGTTGCCTGCCGGCGCACGGCCCGGCGAGGCCTCCGTTGCGCGGGGGCTGGAGGCACCCCGCACCAGCGCGGCCAGCGGGCCAGACGTTTGTATCGGCGGCACGGCCGACGAAGACGCGTCACTAATGCGCATGAACGGCAGCGGGCGTTGCTCCGAAGTGGACGACGGAGTGGTCCGGCTGAGGCTGGCGGCACTGGGGCGGCCGTCGGAGGCGCCGCCGTCGACACCGTGCGCCTGGCTGCTCCGCGTGTGCACGGCGGTAGAGCGGGAGGTGGCAGTGGGGCCGCTGCTGGGGCCTTGGCTGGAGCCGGACGCCGTCGAGGCGGAGATGGACGCCTGAGCCGCGGCCATTGCCGCCTGGCCGGCCGTCTGGGGCACCGCCGCCTTGCCGTGCTGCCCGCCGGCCGCCGCAGGCTTGCTGCTGCGCTTGCCCCCGCCAGCCTTGGGAGCGCGCGTCCGGGTGCCCCTGAACGCCTGCAGCGCTGGCGGCAGCGCATCCAGCGAGTACAGCGTGTCCTGGTCGTTCAGCTCGCTCTCCTCCTCGTCTCCCTCGTCGTCCTCGTCCTCGCCCTCCCCCTCCCGCTCGTCCAGTCCCTCCAGTGTACGGCGCTGCACGTCCATAACCATGGAGCCCTGCCGTACGCGGCCCAAGGAGGACCGGGAGCCGCCCGCGGACACCACGGGCCCCGCGCCCGGCTTGGCGTCAGCACCGCCGGCCCACGAGCGGTTGAGCACGGGGGGCGAGGCGCCGGCAGGAGCAGACCCGTACAAGTCCGCGGCCTCCGGCCCCGGCACAGCCTCCAGGGCAGAGAACGACACCCGCTGGAGGCCCGAAGTGGCCGCTTGCGCTGGCCCTTGGCTCGCGGTCGCACCCACGCCTGCGTTGGCGCTGGAGAACCACCCCGGCCGTGCCATGCCCGCCCCCGATCCCATGTTCGCCATCTTCACCTGCATGTTCCAACTCTTGTCCCCCTGGGGGCCGGCCGCCTCGCCCCACACCCCGCCGATGCACACACGCTGCGCTGCAGGCTGCCCCTGCCCCTGCCCCTGCTGCAGAGCCGAGTTCTCGCCGCCTCCCTGCTGCTGCTGCTGCTGCTGCTGCCCCGGCCGCAGCTGCATCACAAAGCTCTCGCCGCGGGCAACCAGCGCGGTGCCACTGCCAGAGGGCGCTCCAGCCGGCCGACCGGCGGCGGCGGCGGCGCCAGGGTCCCCCGCCGGCCCGCGGGGCGCCGGGCCCTCCGGCTGCGTCTGCGCCTCCAGCGCTGCCAGCACGAACCCGGTGGAGCTGGGGCCTGCAGTGGACAGCATGCCAGGCCCGCCCGAGTTGCGCTGTTGGGCAAACACGTTGAGCAGGAGGTGGGGGTGCTGGTCGCTGGGGTTGGCGCCGGCGGCTGGGGCACTGTCGCCGGCTGCTCCGTTGGAGGCGAGGGCCAGACCAGTGGTGGTGGCGGTGGGGGTGCCGGCGGGGGAGTGCAGCTGCAGGTCTGGGGTGGAGGCGATACCGTTGCGGAGCACGTGGGTGAGGGGCTGCGGTGGCGGCGGCGGCGTGCGATCGGCCCCAGGCGCCGTGGCAGCGGCGGCGGGGACGGTGGGGCTGGGGCCCGGGGAGCAGGGCGTCGTGAGGTAGCTGTTGCCGTGCCCCGGGTACGTGCCGCACGCAGTGGACGACGCCCCTGTGACGGTGGAGGTGCGCTGGGCGGTGTTGTTGGTGGTGGTGGTGCCGCCGGTGCCCGTCGTGTTGCTGGCGTTGGCGGTGGTCAGCCCCGCCGCCGTCAGCGACGCCGTCCCCGATCCCGTAAGGCCCCCGGACGCCGGACCCTCCGTCGTCTGTCGCGCCACCGCCAGCGGGCCGCTTGACGGCACGTTGCTGCCCATCGCAGACGACAGCCCGCGATGCACCGGCGACAGCGTGGATTGCTGCACCTGCGCCGGTGCCGCCGCGGGCGCAGCGGCGGCGGCCGCGGCCTGCGGCGGCCTCATCACCTCCACTACCGAGATCCTGGCCGCCTCCATGGCCTCCCGCTGGCGCCTGGCCTCGGGCGTCTCGTCCGCCTCGTCGTCGGAGTCAGCCGACAGGGGAGCGCCGCCAGGCACCTGGGCAGCAGTGCCGACACCGGCGGCTGCGGCGGCGGCGACGGCGGCTGCGGCGGCCACGGCTGGCGCAGTGACGGCGGTGGCGCCGGCGGTGATGGCGGCGGCGGAGGGCGCGGCCTCCGCGAAGAGGTCGGTGTAGTCGTGTGCGGTGTAGGGCTCGAAGCACTCGGCCATGGGGTGGCGCCAGGTGGGGCGCTTGCGGTGGGTGCGCAGCTTCATGTCGCGGAGCAGCTGGTCGTGGTAGGCCTGCGGGAGGGAGGACAGGGCAGACGCAGCCGCAGAGCCGTTAGCGTCCACACCGGCCCAATGTTCTCTGTAATCTGTGCCTGTCCTGAAGGCCAACGCGCCTGCGAGTGCATCAGCCATGCGCACTGAGCGCACACCCATTGCCAACCCACGGCGACCCCACCACGCCCCCACCTGCATGTACAGCATGACCGCGCTGCCCCGCAGCTTGTGCGAGGGCATGGTGGACCGCCGCCACTGCCGCTGCGCCACCACGTCCTCCGCCATGGAGGTGGCAGAGGGCAGCCGCACGCGGCCGCGCAGGGCGGCTGCCAGCCACTCCGCCTGCAGCCCCGAGGTCAGGATGTTGTTGAAGGTGGACACCTGGCGGGCGGGGAAGGAGCAGGGCCGGGTAGCGGTGGAGGGCGTCAAGGAGCGGAGGAGGATGGCGAGGGTGAGGGTGGGAGGATGGACAAGGCTGTGCGTGACTGAGGCGCAGGCTTCATGAAAGGCGTTGCGGTAGACAGTACCACGGCAAGCAAAAGGCTGTGACATGCTGTCCAGACAAGCGGCGACAATCCAGGCCGATCGCACTGCGGGCATGTCCGCAGGTGTGTTGCACTTACGTAGCGCAAGAAGGTTTACACCGCGACGTGAATGCATCCCCGCCCCTCACCTCCGCGCCCACGAAGGCCAGTCCGGGCAGCCCCGGCACCAGCATGTGGCGGTACAGGTACAGCCCGTCCGCCTGCACGTCCAGCGCCTGGCGCACCTCGGGGTCCTCGAGGAACCTGCGGGGCGGGGCGGGGGGCGCAGGCAGGGCGGGAGGGGGCGCCCGGGAGGGAGAGCACACCGCGGGTGAAGGGAGACTCAGGCAAGGCGATGTGAGCCTGAGCAACGAGATGCATGAGCGTTGAAAAATGCATGAGCGTTGCGGCCCGATAAAAGATTAAGAATCTTTAGTATCAGCATGGGGCTATTCCGGCAACAGAACACGCTCGAAAGTTGCGGTACAAGGGCAAGAGCACGGTAGTTGCACGAGGCGCACCTGTACTGGTTGCTGTACCCCGTGGCGTACAGCACGATGTCGGGCTGCAGCTCGGTGCCGTCGCGCAGCACCGCGCTCACGGGCGTGAAGCGCGCCACCTCGCCTGCCGGGAAAGGGGGGGGCACACAGCGGAGCGCACAGGGGAGGGTGTCGTGGTGTTCAGACTGTGCGCTCCACCTCATCGCTTCGCAGCGCTATTGCAACCGCCAGTCACTATGCAAGCGTTTTAGGTGAGGTGCCACTCCTGCTTCCGCACCTTGCATTGCCTTGACCTTGGCGTTGTTGATGACCTCAGGCCACCGCACCGCGTCCAGCACCTGGCCAGAGTACCAGATGTCCTGTGGAGAAGGGGCGGGCGAACAGGTTGGCGGTGGACAGAGCAGGCAGGGCATTGGAACATGGGCCCTGGCCACCGTACGAGAATGCCCTGAGCATGGGCATTAGGCACTGGTATGTGAGCGGCACAGCCGGGCGTGCCACCGACGGACGCCTGGCCAAGCCAAACAGACGGCATCAGCGGTCGCTGGCGACGGGTTGGTCGAGTCGTCGGCGCCTTTTCTAGGTTAGCCGTACAAGTGGGCGGATGCGTACCGGTTTCGATTTACGGCCCGTCCCGGTCTGCCCGGCGCCAGACACGACAGGGGACCATCCACAGGGTCCGCGTTACCTGGCAGATGGGCCTGTCCGGCGCGCCCAGCGTCTTCTTGATGCCCATGGCCTTGTTGACCCGCGCCATGAACGTCACCCAGAACGCCTTGCGCAGCGGCGTCAGCACCGCGGCTGCGGCGCGGCCGCCCGGCCCTGCCGCGTAGTAGTGCGGCAGCAGCGCCGATGAGATAAGGCGCGTGTAGGCCAGCGACTTGAGGGACACGGGGCCCAGGGAGCGGGGCAGCGGCCAGTGGGGCTGCAGGGGAGCGGGAAAGGGGGTTTCAGCGCGTTACTGTCAGGCAAAAGCGAGAAGCGGCGTTGCAAACCCCGGAAGCGCACGGCATGTTGATGGCGCGAAGCTATGCATCACCGGTTAAGCTGGCTCCCACATTCTTGCCCGCTCTCGTCATCAATCTTCCGCACATAAGGCCGTCTGTCCCGCGTGGGCCAAGGGGCCACCGACACAGCTGGATCTAACGCAGAAAAGATAAGTACAGCAGTCAGCAACTCGACTAACAGCTTTCGCTTCGGTCGCTAACCTCCCTAGTAACCGCACATGTCACTGCGGTCTAGACTAGGGCGACGTCTCTGGAACTTGCTTTGGAATTTGCGCTCGTGCCTCCCATCACCGCATCCCTCAGCACATAATGCCGTGTAAGACTCGCAGCTCCACATCCCGCACACGCACGCTGCTCACCCTCCTGTACAGCAGCGTGACCTCCTCTGCGCTGGTTGTGGCGGTGAGCTCCGTGACCACGTCCGCCGCCGTCTTGCCGCCGCCCACCACCAGCACGCGCTTGCCGGACGCAACGGCGGCGTCCGTGAAGTTGCGGCTGTGCACCTGCAGCCCGCGGTACAGCTCCTGGCCCTGCAGGGACCGGCCACATAAACAGAACAACGACACGCGCTCGTTAGTGGACACGATCAGCTGCAGCTGGAGCCGACTGCACCCCCGAGTTGGGACGACAAGCAACCCTGTCAACACACACTCACGGTCGTGCCCACAGCCCTGCCGTGCGGCCTGCTGGTTCCACACCAGCTACCCACCGGGATCTTGGGGATGAAGGGTGACGCGTACAGCCCCGTGCACAGCACCACGAACGACACGCTGAGCACGTAGCGCCGCCCCGTGCACAGGTCCTCGTACTCCGCCACCCAGCCGCCGCCCATCATCTCGGACGCCAGCGCCCCGTGCCCCCTGCCGCTCGCCGAGCTGTCCTTGCCGCTACGGCCTACACCGCCCTTGCCCACTGCGCTGCCCTGCACCTGTCCTTGCTGCTGCTGCTGGGCTGATGTGTCGCCCGCGCTGCGCCGGTGACTCCCGGCCGCCGAGGCGCCCGCGGCGGCGGCGCCGCCAAGAGCGCCGATGGACCCGCCGAGGTCGCTGACGCCACAGCCGCGTGCGCCACCAACGGCACACCGACCCGGCGTCCCGTCGGACCCTACGTCAGACGGGTAGCACGCCACGCGGCCTGTTGCCGTCGACTCCGCCCCCGCCACCGCTGCCGCTGCCTGGTACCCTTGCGACATGGCACCGTAGGCGCCGCCAGCGCTGCCGGGTGCGGCATCGTGGTACGCAGCTATCACGGCACCAGACCCGTGCGAGCCGGAAGGCGGCCGCATATGCGCGTGTAACGCACTGATTTTATCGCCCTGCTGCTGCTGCTGTTTGGCTTGTGCGCCCGAGTGACCCCGTGACAGGCCGCCCAGCAGCAGCTGTCGGAAGCCAGCCTTGCCCGCGGGGGACGCCTCGGACGCCACCGCACCCGCCGTGGTCGCGACAGGAGAAGGCGGGACCATTGCGCCGGCGGTGCTGCCATGCACGCCCGAGGTGGCGCCCATGCCGGTGGCTGTGGTAGCTGTGGACCCCCGGCCCGTCTCCTGCTGCTGCTGCTTCCCATACACCGACGGCACACCAGAGCGGCGTGCCGCTTCCTGGTGCAGGTCCATCACATGCCCGCCGTGCCGGCCGTCGCCGGCCCCCGGGGGCACGGCCGGTGCTCCCCATGCGCCGTCGGGCATGCCGCTCAGGCTCCTCAGCAGCCCAGAGTCAATTTCTAGCGGACCTTGCGGACCTCCACCTGAGGCCCCGCACATGGATGGACCGTTCTGCGCCAGAAACGTCCCGCCCTGGGCATTGGGCCCAGGTGCCTGGGAGTCCCCCGCTTGGGGCACCACGCCGTACACCATGCCAATGGGGCAGCTGTGGCGAGGGCCCACACCGCCGGTTGCGGGACCCGCGTAAAGGCTGTTGGTTGTGCTGCCATTCGGGTCGGGCAGCTGCGGCTGGGGCGTTTGCTCGCTGTTGAATTTTGGGACCTGGGCGCCGGGCACAACAGGTGCTGCTGTTGGTGGTGCGGGTGCTTGCGTTTCTCCTCCGGACGGTGTCTTCGGGGTGGACGGTGTGCGGCGGGACAGGCGCACCAGCCGGCTGCTGAACAGGATGTGGCGGTACAGGTCAAAGTGCCGGGCGTAGGCCTGCACGTATTCACGAACTTCATCGCCTGAGGGGTACTCCTGCATGCGGCGTTGTGGCCATGGGAGGTGCACAAAGGGGCAGTATCACTGAGGAGTTGCCAGTGTGGGAATTACCCCGATCAGCAGAAAGGAGGAGTAGGGATGAGCGGGGTCACACAGCGCAAGGGCGTGCGTAGAGGTGCCAGGGCTTGAGGCAGGACCGGCCCCGTCTAGGCAGGAACGCCTTCCTGACCGCCTTAAGTCTTGCGCTGTCGCTGTGTAGAGGTCACGAACCTTCAGGACGGCTTTCCTTGGCAAAGGGAACTCGGCAAACTGGTAGTTCTCCCAGGGCACTGCGGTGGGAGCGCAGCCGGTGGGCCAATTCGGTAAGCACGGCTGCCAGATGTGATTGCCTAATGCTCCAGGACTCCGCAATACTTGCGGGCAACGCTTGCGACTCCACCAGCGTGTCCGTCGAGGTAGAGGTACAGGAAGGGCACGGCGGTGGAAGGCCACCTGATCGCATAGGCAGGGTTGCAACTACAGACCAGGAGATCGTGTACCTATGCCAAGAGACTTGCCCAACTCGTGGCTATGAACGGAACTTCGCACCATGCACTGACTACCCCAGCTGCGACAGGACGCACCTTGCAGGCCGTAACCTTGATAGTTACGAAGCCAAGTACCGCCAACATCTTCATTCTCCTCTAGGACCAGGACCTGCGCCCTCAAGGCCACAACAATCAGGGAACCTATTGTTGGGCTCCATTCTTGCGCTTTGGCGCTCGAGCAGAGTACTGACCTTAAAGCCAGCCTTAAGAAGGGCTCTAGCTGTTTGCAAGCCAGCAACGCCTGCTCCTACGATGAGGAGCAGAGGTTCTTTCTCCATCGTCCTCAACTCGAGGCTCTGTTCAAGTTTCTTTCATAGGCACGTTAACGATGTTTTCTTCCGCAAGTAGAAGGAAGTGTCTGGCGCTCTGCACAGCCATTTTGCAGTTGCATAGCCACGCGTCTAGAGTGCGGCCAGGGGTTTTCTGCCTGACAACGATAGTTGATAGTAACCTTCTACATATACAGTGCATCTAGTTGCGCGGAGCGGGTGCGGCCAGCCAGGCAACATTGATGCGCCAGGCCATGACCGTTGTTGACCGTTGCTCCATACGTTTCTCCGCCCTTGTGCAACAGCGCAGCCAACGCAGGCACCCTGCTCGTACAGTGTGCGCTTTCTGTACCCGTCAGAGTGTCTTTCATGGTCGTCTGTTGATCTACATGCGCAGGGTACCGTGAGTGTTTTGGTGCAGACCGGGCAATACGTAAGCACCCGTCGCTCCTTTCCGTACAGCGAAAACCCCGTGTCCCTAATGGCCGGGACCAGCTCTGTGTTTCGAGCGGGATGGGGCTGGGCTCTGGAAGGGGACCAAAACTGTAAAACCATACATACATACCCGTGCTCCGCAGCCAGCTCCTGCTCAGCAACCCCACGCCAGACCTTCTGCGCCAGACAACTCCCGTGCGCTTGCGCGCTCTCAGCTTCACTTGCTAACTTGACGCCTTCATATCTCTGTTCTTTCACCCAAATACGGTACCATTGTCATGAGCATAGTTTTCCCCCTGGCACCCACGTTCACACCAGGTTCGTATGGTAACCCACGCCGCCACGGCGGAGCCCCCAGGTCTTAACTGCCGGTGCTGCGCAGGTCCATAGTCAAGCTGCTCATACGTTCTTACGACGCGTCCCTTTGTGAGCCGCCAGTCAGGACACCGTGTATGCCAACTTGCCAAGGTGTGCCTTGCGTCCGCTTATCTGAGAACCGCACCAATCCCGGGAGGTTGTGCAGGGACACAGGCTAACGAGCAGGGGAGACTGCAAACGAGGAGCTGGGAACGGAACACAGCGTGTCCACAACTATGCTATTTCGTGGTGACCCGAGTACTGCGTAGTGGAAGTTCCCTTGCCCATGCCCCAAAGGTTGGGGCCAGACTGACATTGCCGCGTGGGCAAGGGAGCTGGGTTGCACATGGGACGAAGCAGGTGCGTGTGCATGGAGTGCGTACGGGTACCGGACTACCAGTACGGCTGCAACCATAGCTCAGGCGTTGCAACTTGCAAGGGTCAGCGCAATGATACCGCATCAAACTGGACCTGAGGTTGTTACAGATTCTTGCTTTCAGAACGTAAAGAATTCCTGCTCGCATGGCCTCTCATCCCCCAAGGGTCCACCCCTCGCAGAAAACGTACACATATGTACGGCAACCAAAAAGCATTGAATGCGCACGTTCATTTGGGCGTGCGGAGCATCATATAGGTATGATAGTCGTAGTAAGGTAAAAGCCGGTGCTTTGAGCGCATATCCGCAATGGCAACAACTACGCTGCTAGTGCGGTACCGGGTGGCAGATACACAGGTGCTCACCAGTACACACAACGCCAACATCGGCCATCTCTCCCGTGCAAAACCAATGTCCATTCCATGGTATTTTCAACACAACAATGCAACTGTAACACCATGCACCTACTCATTTCATCAAGCACGAGTCATACACCGTTCTCGAAAGGTTCGGCAGGACCAGCCGTTAACCAACAGGAGCCATATACATGGCAGCGTAACGAAACGGTGCAATAGCACGCTGTATCAACTATACCGACACTATGTATGGGACTGCACGCACTGTACTGTGCGTCCTTTATTCGCTGGGCTGACGGCCCGCATGACTGCCCGGAAGTGCCCCGCATCGGGCTATCAACTAAGGACAGCCGTCCTGTACCTACCGTATGTCAAACAGTCATGTACTGAACCAGCATCGCGGCCGCGGCTCGCACCCTTATTCAACACCCCTAGGACCCACGCTCCTCCTCCTTTAGGGAGCTGGGCAGCTACTCATCCAGTCATCAACCAAACTAACATCAACGCAACTCGCACCTAGGGTCCACGCATGCTCCTCGTTTGGGGAGCTAAGGAGCTACAAGATCTAGTCATCAACCAAACTAGCTTGAATTTTTATTTCCTTTCTCCTTCGCCATATCTCAAACCTCGTAAGCGCTGCTGCTTCCTCCACAGCAGTTGGCTGGAACTACGACAATCCAGCCGCTTTGCCTGTCGTCCAGCTTCTCACAGCCTCGTGCACCGTCCTCCAGCTGCCCTCAGCACTGGTCCTTCACCCAGTGGTGCGGCAGGTCGCCCGGCGCCCCCAGCGGGTTGGTGTCCTGCTCCTTGGCCCACTTGCCCCGCGCCGTCATGGACCAGCACTGGCGGTTGAGCTCGCGGGCCAGGTGGCTGTGGTGGTTGCGGCGGCTGTGGCGGTTGTGGTGGCGGCTGTGGCCGCTGGCGTGGTCGGGGTGGTGTTGCTGCAGCATGAGGTGCTGCAGCAGCAGGGCGTCGCAGTCCAGCACGTGGACGCGGCCCCGGGTCTTGACCAGGGCCAGGCAGGAGGAGGGGTGGGACAGCACCTGATGGGGGCGAGGGTGGCGGGGCGGGGGCAAAGAGTGAGTGCCAGAGCGGTATGATGGAAAGCACAAACACAAGCATGGCTGACGGCGTGCAGCGCGTAGGTGGATGGGAGATGGGGCATGGCTTGAGGACGGCGTGCTGGTAGTCGCGTGCGCCGCAAAGGGTGCAGGGGGCCAGGGCAGCGGCCAGGCCAGACGGCGACGGCGCGAGTGCGCGCGCCCGCCCACGGCGCCCTGCAGCCTGCCGCCAGGCAGGACGCGCGAGGCGCCGTGGTTCCTTATTGCCGGGCGCTGCCCCCGTTGCCGCCGCCGCCGCCGCCTGTTGCTCGTCGTCCTCCACCGTGCCACGCTACGACACCGCCACACAGCCCACTCAGGTACGCTGCCTTGACACAGCCCGCCTGGCCCATCGCCACTGCAGGCGGTAATGCGAGCCGAACAACGCAAAGTACTCATGTCGCAACGTCACGTAAAAGGGCCAAGTTGTGCACTCAACGCACCATGTGGCAGCACCGGTACCGACAGCATGAGGCCCGAGGCACAACGCTGTACGAACAGCCCAGCACGAAACGACAGCGTCAACACGTTTGTGACAGTATAACAAGGCGCTCACAATACATAAGTTTGCTGGTGGTCAGCTGCACGCGCAGTCACGGCCAAAGGCCCATGCCTGTGGGGCCACGCCCCGGACACGAGTGTCTATGCACGTTGCACACGCACGCGTCATGCCGCCTCACCTCTTCCGCGCTGCCCACGACTCCGGTGTACTGCGCCGGCAGCTGCCGTACAATTTGCCGTACCAGGCCCTCCCCGTACGGGTCGCTGCGCACGATGAGCTGCGTGTGCAGGTTGGTCGCATGGCGCGCGGGCCGTGACACGGCGGCGATGGCGTGCGCGTGACGGGCCAGCGCCGCCTCCGAACGGGCCAAGTACGTCACGGTGTACGGGCCGAACTGGGACAGCACGGGCGTGGCGTCCAGTACGCACTGCAGGCTGTACACGCCGTACTCGAGGCGGAGGTAGGCCACGAGGGCCTGCGTAGCGGCCTGCTCGGCGGCGGCGTTTGTTTTCTGAGGGTTGGAGGGAGCAGGGAGGGAGGAAAGCGGCCGAGGGGTGTTATGGGGCACGTGTCATGAGCCGCGTCTGGGTTGCGGGACATGCAGGCGTAGGGGTAGGTCCGGATGCAGGAGCGGTGGCACGGGCGCCGCGAGGCACAAGGCAGACGAATGGTGCTGACGCCAGTCGCTTCGTTGCCCCGCACCTGCCTATATTTTGCGAGTTAAGTGCATGTGTAAAGTGAATCTGATAAGTTCTGCGGTGTCCGTGGCGTAATACCCACCTTCTTTGTCAGGACGTCCGGTGCTGCTGTTGCAGGAGCAGTGGCCGCCGCGCTGGAGTGCTCGCGGGTGGAAGGGCGCTCGGCGTGGGTTACGCCAACCTGCAGTAGGTTTGGGACGGCGCCAGGCGGCAGTTTCGGGTGAGTGTGGGAAGTGTGCAAACCGTTGATATCAGAGCTGGAGCGGGCCTGTGCTCAGAAGGTTGCCGTCACAGAGCACACACCACCGCTGCTCCCCCCTGGCTCGCACGCCACAGGCTCGGCAGTGCATGACCAAGGCAACGATGGGAATACATGCGTCACCATGCGGGCGATATTCTGTGACTCCCGCAGTGATTAGAGAGGCTCACCTCGTCCGTGTTCGGCTCCGCGGGGGTGACGACGCCAGGCCGATGGGCGCCGGGGGCCAACAGCACCGACAGGAACGCCGAGTCAGCTTCCCGCGATGCAGACGTCAGTCGCAGCTCCCGCGGTAGCAGGTGCGTGACGATAGACCAAAATGCCAGTGGCGCGGCGATCGCCGTTGTCAGAGTAGAGCGAAGGGCGGTGCTGCTGCCAGCGCATCCGAGGAAGGTGCTCAGAGCGAGCCGGAGGTACGTCAGCGCGGGAAGATCACTCCTCGGAATAGTCAGATTGCGGGTGCCGACAGCCGCTAGCCCAACCGAGCTGCTGTTGTGCAGCGCCCCTGTCGCCGTCGGCAGCGTCGCCATCCTCTCCGGCTGCTTGTGCCAGGCCTGTACCGGTGCTGGAGCTGCGTAGCTTGGCAGGGAGCTGACGCAGACGCGGCCGCGGTCCATTTCATGCAGCTGCAGCTCGTGCGACGCGCTGCTGCGACGGCTGGAAGTCACAGCGTCACGGGGAAAGGGGCGGCCATGCGCCATGGGCGTGCTGCGCGCTACGCATTGAGGCGTAGCGTAGTGACGCGACAACGCACTGTTGTAAGTCAGCATTCTAGAGTTCCTCCTCTAAAGTGAAAGCCTCTGGTTGTGAAAGCCTTTGGTTGTGTTGAGCGATGTCTCCGATCCATCGAACGCGGGGGTTTCCTTTTAGGCTTGTTGTATGAGCTTGGAAAGTATCTTTGCAAATCTAAAATGGTGCTGGTGACCTTTATAGGACCTTTTCTGCCAACACAATGGTGCGACGGTTGGAGGTTGACGCACGTTGACAGATCGGCGATGACAAGGCGTGGTCAACATGGGCCGACCGTTACGTCCTCGTTCAACGCGATTTCCCCCATCAATAACATTACACAATGCAGCTCAACTGGCGTACGGTATCGGGGAGGCGTGGGACTTGATCCACCTTCACTCAGTGCCCAGCACGCGGGACTCCGACAGCGCGCCAGCCCCCACATGCGCTGGCAGTGAGGCATGCAAGCGTCGGGTTGCAGTGAGCCAAGCGCCGCAGCAGCACTGCGACCAATGAGCCGACCACGTCCTCCCAGCGATGGTGTCTCATTGCGCCCTGCACTGCGTAACGGAACACAAGCCGCAACCCCCCATCCGCCAACACCGAAGCCACAGTCTGTAGCGTGCCCGTGATCTTCTTACGCTTTGTGCGGTTTCCGCGCATTGTACGCGTACCCCAACTCGCCCCCAGCACAACACAGGGAAATGGGTCAGCAGCAGGCCCGATCAAGACCTACAACTCCACACCCCTCAGTCTATTGAGCCCTGAAGAGCAACCCCATCCCTAAGCAGGCCCAAATGCCGCAGCAGCCGCTGCTGCTGCAGCGGGCTGCAGCCTGGCACGGTCCGTTCAGCGCGCGCCCAGGGCCCGCTGGCTGACTCCAGGCCCCGCAGCCACGCCCACCACTAGGCGCCCCGACCCCCGCTGCCCGCAGCAGCCGCGGCCACGGCTCAGGCCCGACCCACCGGCGCCCCCTGCTCCACCAGCCATCGCACCACATGTGCACTGCACCCCTCCCTCACCGCCCGCACCACAACGTTAGCCGTCCCCCACGGTACGCCAATCAAGCCGCCGCAGAGTGGTAAGCGTGCCCCGGTCCCCGTTCTTCGCCGGAGCAATGTAAGCAGGCTCACCCCAAGGCCCCGCCAGGCAGCCCGGGTACTTCTCCGCCAGCGACTCCAGCAGCGCCTCGCAACCGCCCTCGGCCACAGCTACTAGGACCCTCCCGCCTGGCCGGTACCCCGGCAGCTGCTGCAGCAGGTACTGCACCAGGGCCAGCTCCCCCCGCTTCGCTGCTGAACACAAGACATCCTCTGCAACCCATTCCCTGCACCCCATCTGCCCCACCAGCAGCTGCACAACCTCCAGCAAGTCCCGGCTGTCGGAGGCCGTGTCCCGAGGCCACCATGTCATGAGAACGTCCAGGCTGCAGGCGCATGGCGTGCTGCCGACCTCGCGCGCCAGCCACCGGACCGTGTCCAAGCTACCAACAGCCTGGTGGAAGGCCGCAGGTGCCAGCCCGCCGCAGGTACTCCAGCATGGGGATGCTGGTCACTACACGTGCGGTGGCGAACGCCTTCTGCAGTAGCAGCTGGTCCTGCTGCGGCGTTAGCCCGGGCAGGGCCCGCAGGTGCTGCAGCACATCCACCTGCCCTACCGCCACCGCAGCACAGGCCAGCTCGGCCACAAAGTCGCCTCCAGCCCTGCGCAGAGGCGGCGCCCCCCGTTCGCCCAGCCATCGTAACTTGGCCAGGGTGTCCTTCAACCTGACCGCTGATGCCAGGAGGGCGCACCACTCCCGGCTGCTGCCGGCAGTCGGCAGCCTGCACCCCGCCTCGTCCACCAGCCACTGCGCCACGGCGAGATCGGCGTGCCGGAGTGTCGACTCCAGCACCTGAAACTGGCCCACGGGGCAGCCACGGGAGTGCAGCCACAGCAGCCGGCCCACATCCCCAGAGCGGGCGGCGGCCACAGCGATGGTCCAGTGCGGGTTATCGCCCAAGACCCATTCCATCTTGGCCACGGCGTCCGGGGTGGTCGACTCTGCCACTGCCTCCAGCTGGCGGACGGGCGGGCACGAGCTCCCATCGCTGTTGAAGCCGCTGGTTTGGAACAGCCCCCACGCTGTCTGCAGGCCATCCAGGTCACAGTACCGAGACGCGGCCCTCAGGACGATATCCTTGCACAGCAGCCCGGGGCAATGGCGCAGCAGCCAGCACAGCAGCTGTGAGTGGCCCGCCTTTGCCGCCGCAACGCCGGGGTCAGGGCCGTCGTAAAATACCAAGCGCTGCAGCAGCTCTGGGAACACGCTCGGCTGCAGCAGCGCCAGCGCCAACTCCCGGTTCACGTCGCTTCCGCTGGCGGCAGCCGTGGACAGCAGCTGCAGCTTGTGCCGGAAGGGCAGCTGCCGCACGTGCTGCTGCCCTACCTCCATGGCCCAGGGCACGGCGTGAGGCGGCAGCGGCTGGGACAGGGAGGCAGGGCCATTGAAGTACTGGCCTGCATCCGGGGACAGGCGGCTGCTGAGGGCGTGTTCTTTGGGGGGCAGAAGGGACAGGATGTGCAGTTGGAGTGCGGCGGGCAGCTGCGGCGGTGAGGTGCTGTCGCGGGCCCCATCCAGATCCACGCTAGCGGTTTGTTGCTGAGCGCTCTGAGACACAGGCTGGTTGATCATGAGCCTTGGATGGGCTGACTCCTGGCCCTGGCCCTGGGTGTCTCCCGCGAGAGGCGGTGCAGGGGTACACACGGAGAGCAGCGCTGAGCACCAGGAAAGAAGCTGACAGGCATACGCCCCAGTCAACCAGAAGCATCTACGCTGATTCGTTGACCTGGAGCAATTCGCTTGCCGGCTTGCTTGGCGATACTGAGAGAAACGCACGTTGGCCCGAACATGGGACTGCCATGTCGATGTTGGCTGTTGTCTTTCGAGAGTTCCACAAAAAGAGATTTTGCAACTAAATAGCTCTGACAACCAGTAAGTTCGAGACACCTATCTCGCCAGTTTCGCGCAGGTTCCTCGCATTTCCGCACTGCTCGTCGAAGGTCGCCGTTAGCGATCTATAATCAGGGTTTGTCCGACTGCCGGCCCCCCAACGACACGTTGGAGTACATGGACAGCCTACCTCTTACACAGAGCCACAGCCCTCTGCTCTGGTCTCTCCACCCGCGCCTAGCCATCACTGGGGCAGCTGGGTGAACAGAGTGCTAGTAGCATTTTGAACCTGCCTAAATCCAAATCCAGAGTGCTGGTAGCAGCTGGGGGCATACATGGATACCAGCTGATACCAGACTGAATGTCACAGTATCCATCCGACACATGGCGTTGTGCCTTTACTTAAACGTTCCGTACGCCACGCGCAGGTTTCGTAGCCAGGAGCTGCGCACCACAACACGCCACGGATGCACAACAAAGGGCACTCTCAGAAAGGACAGCCGCAACCTGTACTGGTCCCACACTCCCACTATGGCGTTTGCTCCTCCCGCCCCCCTGCCCTGCTGTGCACCGCCATAACATCAGCCATCCATAAACCTCAAACAGATCTACAGCAATTGCATGATGTCAGCCAGCGGCTAAATGTGAGCCAGGTGTAGTCTTGCGTCCCGTCGTCGACACGCGACCACGCCCTCACCTAAACAGCAGTCGGCCGCGCAGCCAACCCGAGAGCCCAGCCCAGTTCACAACGCATGTCCCCGGTACGCTTGGACAACTCCAGTCCACCTGTCAACGCCACGTCACCGTGTGATTCACATTATTGCTATAGCCCTGTCCCGCGACGCCGCAGCTCGACACGCGGTGCTGCACGGAGAACACGGCATGGGCCTGGCCGCACCCAATACAACCGTGCCCGTGTACAACTGCAGCACGAGTGCCTATCCAGAACCAACTACTGCCTACTGAAAAGCCCCTACAGCGCAAGCCAGGGAACCTGGGTCGGCCCAGTATCATGCCACGTCTATTAACAGCCCTGCCACCTGTACGTCCTCCAGGCTGCCCGCCCCTAGGGCTTGACTAATGCTTATTCGACACGGCCCCCCTGCTGCTTTACCAGCCGCTGCCGCCGCAGCCCGTTCGGCTGCCAAAGTCCCAACCCACGGGCCCAACTCAGCCACCACCCAGACCACCATCTGCAACTACAGCCCGTCGCAGCCCGTAAGCTGGTCCTGCTCCTGCGCAACCGCTGCCGAGCCCACTCCTGCTCAGCCGCTCCTCCTGTGCGCTGGCTCCATTGAACACCATCCTGCCCAGTGCTTCCCCCCTCCTGCTCCTGCTGCGCCAACCGTGTGGGTGACACGGACAGCAGTTGGCCCTTTTGGCGCTGCTGCTACTTCCTGACGTGCCTCCGGTTCCGACGCCTGCTTAGCAGCCGGCCCCCTGACGCTGCCCAAGGTGCCTGGACCGGATCCGTGTCCGCGTCCGAACCTCGCGACCCCGCCTGCTGCTGCTCCCGCAGCCCTGGCGCCATCCGTGGCCCCCGCTCCGCCCTGGCCGCTCAGTAGTCGTCCCCCTTGGACAGCACCTCCTTGCGTGTGGGGTGCAGGTAGATGGTGTGCTCGAACTGTGCCACGTAGCTGCCCTTGGCGTCCACCAGCGGGGGGTACGGGTCCACCACGCCTGTAGGCAACACGGGAGTTCCATGTCAAGCTGAGACTACCACGGCAAAGTCAATCACGCACACTTCTTTGGTTGTACCACGCACGACAGGGCAGCTCTATGGGAGGCTGTCCCGGGTCGCTCATGGTCGTGAGATGAACGACCCGCCCGGCCAATCCCTCTACGCCGTCCCCAAATCGCTCCACGACCAACACGGTCGCACACAAGGACGCCCACAACCCAACCGTGTCGCAAAGATTTACTTCGGCGCCACACGACCCTCCTCGCCCAACCCCTTTCATCCGCCCCACTCACTCTCCCCCACTGGCCCCCATGCAGTAACCCCCTTTGCTCCACCCCTCAAGTCCCCACTCACCGGCGTCGCACAGGTTCTTGAGCGCCATGAGGTACTTGTCCTCGCCCAGCCGGTCCAGGTAGCGCCTGAAAGGGCGCACGAGCAACATAACCATCAGCATACGGATGGATTGCACATGCAAGGTGTAGGGCCAGGTAGCGTGTGATGGGGGAGGAAGTGTGAGTATTAGAGCACTCCCCTCGCCCACGCCGTGAGGGCAGCGGTCCGCGCAGGGACTGACGCGCACAGGGGCACGACAAGGACACGACAGGGGCACGACAGGGACAGAGCCATCGTGGAGCGTATCATGCTACCACGTGTCACACTAGTGTATGTTAGTGCGCAGTCGGTTTAAGCGGCTGTCGCTTCTATGGTCATGCCGCACCCGCCTGCTGAATGCCAATGCCCCACAGTCTGCGCAGTGGTGCCCTGCAGACTACAACGCCGGTACTGCGAGCGTCTGCCCTTTGTGACACGTAGCCCCTTCAGCCCTGCCCTGCGCCCACCTGCAGAAGGGCAGCGTCCCGAAGTTCTTCTCGATGGTGGCCAGCAGCTGCTTGGCGCGCGGCAGGCGCAGCGGCACGTGCCCCACGTCGAAGTTCTTGCCGTAGTGCGAGCACTCCAGGTCCTGCACGGCGGTGGAGGAGCACGTGTCAGTGATCGTGCTGGGAGTGGGCAGGCAGGGGAGGAGGCGCGATGGATGGGATACCCTCAGGGACACTGACAATGGTGGAAAGGCAAAGGTCAGGCGAGGACAGGGATGTGTTCTGTCGCGCGAGCACGCCAGATGTCAGGGTACAGGAGGGATACGCGAGGGTCTGTCGATGCTACATAAAAGGTAGCAGGTGTGCGTTCCAGACGCTGCGTGCACCCGAAGTGCGGGACCGGAACTCGTCAGCAATAAGGATTCCGGGTGTGGGGGTTTTGGGGGCTCAGGGGCCGCGCAGTCACCGGTGAGTGCGCTGCTGCATGCCCGGCCCATCACACGGCAATCCCACTGTGCCCACATGGCCGCTGCCCTCCTGCAACACCCTTGCCCTCCATCTCTCCCCCTGAACGCTGACGCCTCGCACGGTTTCCTCGCGCTTCACCCATACCCCTTCACCCACCGCCTCCACTTGCCCCCTTCCCAAGGACAACAAGCACACCGCGCCTAATGGTGCCTCGCCCTCCGCCGCCCCCGCCCCGCATATGCTAGTGCGCCCCCCAGCACGGCAAAGCACAGCGCGGCGCAGCGCGGCGTGCACTCCCACCTCGCGCACGTAGCCCTTGCCGGTGGTGCCGAACGTCTCGATGGCGAAGAACTCGCCCTCCTCCATGCGCGTGGCCTCGCCGCCCTGAGGAATGGGGGAAGTCGCACAGGTTCAACACTGCTTTGGAGGACAATGCCGTGCACGCATTGTTGCCAGAGCAATTAAAGCAGCAGAATTGCATCGAACGCCCGAGGCGCACAGAGCCGCCCTGCCGCGTACAGTTGGTTGGGAGCACACGCGACTCCTAATCTGCGCGCTTCCGCCTCCGCGATGACGTCCCGACGCCCGGAGAGAGGAGCCAGATAAGCCCTTGGCCCCGTACAATACCACCCGCAAATACCGTGAAGTCACGTCCCGGCCAAGCCCCACCACGCTGTTCCAGTCCCCAGATCCAATTCCCGGCCCCCCTTGTCGTGGCTTGCCGCCCTGACGCGGCACTGCTATCCGCACCGTTTCACCCCTTTGAACCCCGCTGCCCCATTTTTTCTTGCGCGGGGTTCTTCCCTCCCCAGCCCCACGTCCCCGCCCCACCCGCACGATGGGCACGCTCTTGCCCGCGTGGATCTGGTACGGCGCGATGGAGTGGCCGTTGAGGTTGCGCACGCACTTGACCTGGTAGTTGCGCCCGTCCAGCTCCACCTCGTACGACTCCATCACCTGTACGGGTGTTACCGGCAGTACAGGACGAGGGAACTCAACCATACTGCGGGGCCTACGGCACGTGCACTGGTACGGGAAGTTGTCTGCTGCATCATACGGTGCAGCCCTGCAGCGCTGTGCGTCCTCACGACCGCCGGTGGGCACCCGTGCCAGTGCGCCCGCGATGCCAACTGCCTGCCCAGCTCGCGTCCATCACCCAAGCCCCCGCCCCCTGCCCCAGCCCCACGCGCCAGCCGCCGCCATCGCTGCTGCCGCTGCCCGCCATTTGCGCTGCTGCTCCACTGCTGCAGCTCTGCCTGCCCCTCGGGAGCCCACAGCCGACTGTTTAGCCCCCGCCTCCACATGGTTGAGCGGCGCGGCGCTCTGCCCGCCTCGACCCCCGGGTACCGTGCCCCCGCCACGCCAGCGACGATAATGGTACACCCGGCCTTGAGCACACCGTGGGTACCCAACCCATGCAGACACAAGCTGCTGCCACTGCTTGCTTGCGCCGGCTCGGCCGTAGCCCGCGGCAGCCCGCCCCGCGCGCTGCTGCAGCTGCTGCCCCTGCCATCGCCGCCTGCCCGTCGTGCGTCCCTGACCCTGCTGCCGGCGGCCCCACACATGCCGCCAGGCCGGTGGAGCCCCACACACCACCGAGGGGCCGGCCGTCCGACGGAGGTGCGAGTGGAGCTGCAACCGTAAGCCGCCAAGTGCGGCTCGCAGCGCCGCCAGGTCCCTGGCTGCGATCAGTGCCGCTGCTGCTGCTGCGACTGCTCAGCGGTAAGGAGATGTCAGCTGAAGTGCTGTTTGCTTCTGATGCTATTGCGCGCCCAACATGCGGCGAACTCAGGCCTCGGGGCCTCAGGAGCCCGAGGGGAGCGAGAGACGCCCGCCGCCTAGCCGTCCCCTTCCTGGCCCTGCCTCCGTATGCTGCCGCCCCCGAAACTTCACATGGCATCCCATGCGGCCAGTGTCAGTGCCGTACCCTACACTACAACTGGTACTCCCCGCTACCGCAACCGACTGCTACAGCTGCCGAGTGACCCGACCCATATCACCAAGCCCAACCCCAGCCGCCCAGCTTTCTCCAAGCATAAGGTTACCTCACACCCGAGTACCCCAAACGCCCGCCTGTTGCTCACCTCCTGCACCGCCTCGCCCACGTCGCACAGCCGCACGTCCACGCCCGCCGCCTTGATGCCCGCGTAGGTGGCCTCTTTGACCGCGTTGACCAGCGGGTCGTAGCGCGGGTTGAAGTGCACCGTGAACGCCGAGTCGATGATGCGGCCGCCCACGTGCGTCCCATAGTCAATCTTCATGACGTCGTCGTACTGCAGCACCGTCTTGTCGCCGCCGTTGGGGGTCCAGTGCGCGGCGACGTAGTTGAGGGAGCACCCGGTGGGGAACGCGATGCCCGCGTCCAGCCCGTTGGCCTCGATCAGCGTGCGCACGGTGTTCTCCAGCTCCTCGCACATGTCGAAAAGCTTGATCCCCGGCTTGATGACCGACTTCATGTGCTTGCGCACCTGGCGATGCACCTCGGCAGCGCGGCGGACGTCGTTGATCATGTCCCAATTGAGCCGGTCCAGCGCGCGCTTCTCCGCGTTGGTCTCACGCCAGAGGTTGTCGTCCTTGTAGCTCTGCCACTCGCCCTCAGGGTACTTTCCATCGGGGAACAGCAGGCGAACGGGGATGGTTGGCGGGCTGGTCTGCTCATACTTCTCGCCCGGCTTGAGAGGAGGCAGATTTGATGCTCTCGAGCCGTTGCTGCTTGGCGCCGCCGAGCCTGCTGACCCCACACCGTTGCCGTTAGCGCTGCCCGCTGCAGCTGCGTCAGAAGCTGTACCCGCCTTCTTCTTTGACTTCTTCTTCTTTTTCTTCTTCTTCCCTTCCCCGCCCGCGCCAGCGTCCGCGCCAGCGTCCGCCTCGTCGCCCGAATCGGAGTCATTGTCCTCGCCGACCTGCTCCTCCGCAGGCCCCGCCGGCTCCGCCGCTGAGGCAGGAGCACCAGCCTCTTCTCCTCCTGCTGCGGCCTCGGCTGCCTTCTTCGCCTTCTGCTTCAGCTTCTTGAGCTGCCCCTTGCTCAGACCGGCCGTTTGGGAACCCTCCGCATCCTCCACTTTGCTGTCATCTAGGCTGAGATTGTCCATGGCAACAGCAGTGTCGCCCTTGTGGTCTGCGGGCGACATGCTCTGCCTTTTGTGCACAGTAGAAGGAACAGTAACAAGTTCCGACTTCAGGACAGCCTAGCACGGCAAGGTTAAGAAGCTATAGTTATTTGCTATACAACAATACCGCAGGAGTCAGCGTTCGGCCAAATGCCAAGCTTTCGCACGAACCACCGGTTGCAACCACCCCAACAAAAGCCATGCTTTCTCATTGCGCGAGGGCAGCAGGCAGCCATGTTCCAAATATAATGCTACACATCAACAGCCGGAGTCTGTGCGCTAGGAGCCGGGGAGTACCCGGCCCCACACAACATCCATGCCGCTCAGCCCGGGTCAGGACGCCTCTGCGCTCAGTAACAAACGCCAAGGGTATCCCAGCTGCTGCTTCCAATGCTGCTACGGATCCGAAATGGAAGGAGCCTGTTATTGTCTCTGGAGCCGGAATTGCTGGCCTGGCTGTGGCCCTCGCTCTCACCCAGGTATGGACAGGGCGCCACCCGCTTGCTGTACGGTCGCTTGAGCACTTGTATGCAAAGGGGAAGAGCCTGTGCGCATGTACAGCAAACAATGACCTCCGTCTCTCTTACATCTGGTGTGCGGAGGATCTGGAGCAAGTGACGGTGTGGGACGTGGGGAAGTCGGGAAGTGTGGACCTTGAGGTGTCTGCCGTTCACCGCATTTAGGAAGTTGGTTTTACAGGCGGGGCTTTTGATAAGCCGCAAGCGCACCATGTCGGTAACGATGATATATGCCGATAAGATTACACCAACCCCCATGGAACTGCTTTACTCCTTTCGGTCCTTTGGCGCGTGGGGTACAGCTGCTGCGCCCCCACGCCGCCGCCATCACGCCACGCCTCTGGCCGCCACTTGGCCTTACCGGTATCCCCTCATCCCCGGCGTCCCAAACCACTGCAAACCCCATGGCCCGCAACGCTCGCCGTCATGCGCCGATGGAACGTGTCATGCGTGCCGTTTGCCACGTGCCACTCTGCCACGTGGTATGCAGGTGGGCGTGCCGGTGCGCGTGTTCGAGGCTGGTGGCGGGCTGAAGCAGGAGGGCGCCGCCATCGGGCTGTGGGGCAACGCGTGGCGGGCGCTGGACGCCCTGGGCGTGGGGGAGGACCTGCGGCAGGGGCACCTGCAGCTGGGCAGGTGGGTTAAGGAGGGGGACACACGGCAAGGCGTCAGAGGTCAGGGAAGCGCTGGCACTTGACACGACGGGCAGCTCGCTCGGCACAGTGGGAGCGAGCAATCAAGTGACCGGCATCAACGTTGGACTGTGCAGCAGTGTGGGCTGGAAGTCTGGCTTCAAGACAGCGCAACTGAAACGCCACCGGGCAGCAGGGGAGGGGGAAGGGCGTCTCGCTTGGTCGGGGCCGCGGGGAGTGAGGGCCAGCTCTCTGCGTCGTGCAGGACAGCACGAACTGCTGTTGCGGGTCTCCACCACCTTACGTACCTGCAGGATGACGCGAGGGCAGTTCACACTCCACAACACCGGTCCACCCCTGCCCACACCCCTGCCCACACCCCTGCGCACAACCCTGCCCAGGGTGGATCTGCGCTCACCACACCACTGCTTCACAGAGCAGCCAAGCGGGCCAACCTCAGCAACATCTGCCTTACCCGTCCCCCCTGTCCCCCCTTTCCACCCCTTCGTACTATTAGTCTATTACCACTATCGTTAACGTACTATCAGCAACAGTCAGCTAGCAGCCTCACGCGCCGGCGCAGCCTCAGCCTGAGCTATGCGGAGACATCGACTCATTGCCCGTGGCGGTCCGGCAACGGGTTGGGATGGGTTTGTTTTTACGGCTTCATATCAACACCGTCGAGTTGCAGACTACGTCTGTCTTCCGACCGCCTAACCCCCCTGTCCCCAACACACAGGGTGGAGCTGTGCAGCTCTCGCGGCGAGCTGCTGCGGGCTTTCTCCTTCAGCGAGTGCGACGTGGGGACGCAGTCCTCGGCTGGAGGGCGGCGCATGAGCACCGAGTTCCGGGGGGTGCGGCGGGCGACCCTGCTGCAGGTGTGCTGGGCCGCAGCACAGCATCCTGACCAGTCAACACCAAAGCCGCGCCGTTGTTGGACAATATCTGCATACATCCTGCACACAGCTGCAACCACTCTGCAAGCCACCAGCGGGCACCGGAGGCCTGCCACCGCCCCTGCCCAGCACCTACACGTGACACACCACAGGACTCCAGTCCAGGCCATGAACATCAGTTATTGAACGGTCACAGCAACTCAGGTTCAACGGAAATCGTGTGGCCCTGTACAGCAGCTCGTCCCAGCTTAAGCTTGGTGCGAGCCCATGAATGCATCTGCACAAATCGGTCTCATCTGCAACTGCCGTCAATGCCTGACCTTGCCCCCCCCCTGGCAGGCCCTGTACGACAAGCTTCCTGACGCGGAGCGGTTGGTGCAGTTCGGTACGGGAGTGGACGCCGTACTCTCAGTAGGCGACGGCCCGGACGGCCGCGTTGCCGTGCGGCTCAGCGACGGAAGTACGGTGTACGGCAGTGCGCTGGTGGGCGCGGACGGCGTCGGCAGCGTGGTTGCGCGGCACCTGGGGCTCGCCAAGCCAAAGTGAGAGAGGCCTGCCGGGATGGCCGGTACCTGTACCTGGGTTCGGGTGAGCAGCGAACGCCGAGCGCTTTGACGCCGTGCGGTCTGCCATTACTGAGCTGCGGCATTCCACACGATGGCCGTTGTGGCACATGTGCAGACTTCAGTCCATAGCGCACTCCGTCGGTAAGGATGCCCCGCTCCCTGCCCACCCACACCCCGCCTGGCCTGCCCCCAGCTACGCCGGGTACGTGGCACTGCGGGGGGTGGCGGAGTTCCCAGCTCAAGGCTCGGGGACCGGCCCGGGCGGCCTGCCGCTGGACACCATCCGCCAGGTGCGTGCGGTGGGGCGCATGCGGGGCTGCGTGACGCCGTACGAGTGCCGTACGAGTGCCTTGCGGGTGGCCTTTGCGGTAGCCGTGGCGGTAGGGGCACGCATATCCTGGTTTCTGGCCGAGGCGGCCTGCCGTTGGAACGCATGCGACAGGGTGGCGCACACGGTGGTGCTGGTGGTGGTGGGGTGTGCGGGGCGTGATGACGTCATGGTGGTGGCAGTGGCGGTTGGGTGATGTAATTCAGCTGGTGCTAGTGATGGTGCTGTGTGTAGCGAATGCGGTGCGGGTTGCAGGCATAGCAAGACTGATGTGGTTACAAGCAAACAGTTAGGAGACAGCGTGTGGCGAGCAGGGCAAGTGGGCACCGGGTGTCAGGTCTGTGGCCGGTTCGCAGCTGGCGCTGCAGCTGTGCTGGAAATACTCAGCTGAAAGATGGAAGCTCGCTGTGTCGGTTGCCCCCCGGCACACGCAGGACCAGACCGTGCGTGCTCACGCTTGCAGAATGCGTCCATACCTGCAGGGTGAATGGTGCTGGTGCTGTGGTGCACATAGCACTGTGTGTGCTATGTGGTGCTGTGTGTGCGCACTCGTGGGGCATGGCCTCCCACCTGCTTTGCGGCGTGTCTGGCGCCTGGCTCAGGTTTAAGACGTACACTGCCCTTCCAAGTGGCTGCCCGTCTGCCCATGCTTCTGACTGTCCTCGCTGCCCCCCCTATTTGTTCCCTGGCGAGGGCGTTCGAGTGGCAAGTTGCGATCAAGACGAGCATATTTCATGAAAACACACACGCTGCCTGTCGTTCTCCCTTGCCCCTCCTGCGGCCTTCAACGCTCCCCCAGATCTGGGGCGAGGGCGTCCGCGCCGGGCTGTACCCTGTGACCCCCTCCTCCTGCTACTGGTTCGTGTGCTACAACGCCAGCGAGCAGGGTGAGCGGAGGGGAGCGGAGGGGAGCGGAGGGGAGGAGGAATGAGGGGGAGGGAGCGCGGGAGGGGCCCGCGAGCGTGTTGGGACAGAAGACTACAACGCCAGCGAGACCGTGAAGGGAAGGTGAAACGCGAGGAAGCATGAGGGTGAGGGGGAGGGAGAGGAGAGGGCAGCGGGGGCGTTGGCGGGGCCAGTGTGGTTGGGGGTCTTGAAGGGGTTGGGGGGTTTGACTGAGGTGCGGGCGATAACTGTGGGGCGCGCCTGCACGTGCCCGAGCCACACGCTGGGGCGGGCACAGCGCCAGTAAGCAGGGTGTGACGGAGGGGTTATGAGAGGGCGCACCGGAGGCCGGGGCCCCGGTATGTACCGCAGGCCGCTATGCTGTACAGCACGCCCACGTGGTGGTCCAGGAACGCCATGCGCCAGAGCCGTGACCTATGGACGCAGGTGTCAGCAGCCCTGGCCCCACAGGACACGGTGGGCAGCTCATGGGCCGCGTGCCTGCAGTACCGGGAGTGCAACTCTGTACGGGCAGTGTGCCGGGGTCCCTGTCTGGCATCGTATGACGTACCGGGGACCCTCCTTGGGCAATCGGATTCGCACTTCCTGTAGTGAAATTGCCCTTTACCCGCCAAACCCTGCCGCTTAGCAATTGCCAGCTGCGGCAACAGCCCATGAAATATCTCCCAAACGCAACGCCCCGTGCCCCTTGTCTCGGCTCATCCCCCACTGCGCTAGGCTAGTGCTCCCGAGCCGCCTGTTGCGGCCTGCAGGCGTTTCCCCACTCATCACCCCTGCCCCCCTCCTTCACCATGCCCCCTCAACCTCGGCACCTTCTCTACCCCCAGAGGCGCTGCGCCCCACACCCAGTCCCTCCGAGCGGCGACGCCTGGCCCTGGCTGCCGTGCGGGGCTGGGGCTGGGACGTGGAGGGGGCGGTGGCCGCCACACCACCAGAGGACATTTCGTGGAGCCGCGTGTCGGACCGGTGGGGCCTTTCTCAGTTTGCTTCACAACCACTCACGGTATCCCCTGTATCCTTTCATCCGCATGTGGTACTTCGAAAGCCATGTTCCAGTGCCGTGCCGTGAGTGGGAGGGTCAGCGCTCTAGAGTGGGCTCGCTGGGGTGGCGAGGAAGGCGCTGTGCAGGGCATCCACCCGGGCGCCATGGGCCCCTGTGCGCCGCCAACCTGCACAACAGTAGCCGTGGGGGTGACCGCACCCTCAGCGGCCGGCCAGCTTGCTTCATCTCCTGCGGCATGCTCACATGCGAGCGACACAGATCACTTGCACAACCTGTTTGTGTACGTGCTTCCCTTCCACTGACGCGCTGTTATCCACTCCTCCCATCCCATACCCACGACATCCCCTTCCTTTGCCGCTTGCCGCCTGCGGATACCCACCCCCGCCCGCAGTTGGACTGGCGGCTCCTGTGGGTCCGGGCGCGTGACGCTGGCTGGCGACGCGGCGCACCCCATGACCCCCAACCTGGGCCAGGGGGGGTGCGTGGCGCTGGAGGACGCAGTGGAGCTGGGCAGGGCAGTGCGGCAAGGTGGGTGGCCGTGGCACCACTTGGTGCTGCAGCTCTAGGGCGCGGTGGGAAGCTGGCAGCACGGCGCTGCGGGCGGGAGGTGAGGCGCACGAGCGGGCGGCGCGTGTCGCGGGCGCCAGGGGGCGAGCGTTGGGGCAGTTGGGGGCCAAGCTGCACGGTACCGTAAGCCGTGACGCCTGACGCGGCAGCATGTCTCTCCGCCAGCGCTACCGTGGCGCACTGCCGTGCTGCGCGCTGCCATGCTCCTGCACCCTCCGGACAGGGCGGCGGTTCCTTGCCGGAGGCTCGCCAGCAGGCCCGCGCCGCCAGGCCGCGCCGTCCGACCCGCACACGTGCCACCTACACACGTGCCTGTCCTGCTGCCCGGTATTCCGCAGGTCGCAGTAGCGGCAACTCCTCCTTGCTGGCTGCCGCGGGCACATCAGACCTACCGCTATCCCACATCCGCACACGCACCATCCTCAAATCCCCCTGCCTCGCTGCCTGGTGTCTTGACAGGTGGCGGCAGCGGCAGCTGCTCTCTGTCCGCCGCGCCACAGTCGTACGAGATCGGCCTCCATCCTGTACTTACACATACACGTGGCTGTCCCAAGCCGTGCAGGTAGCCATGGCGGCGGCGGCGGTGGCGCGCTGGCTGCCGCGCTGCGGTCGTACGAGGCAGGCCGCTCGCGGCGCTGCCTGCCGCTGACTGTGCGGTCGCACCTGATGGGGGCGGCGCTGCAGATACCGCTGCAGCCGGTGAGGGCGTGTGGGGCTGGGGAGCAACAAACATTCTTTGGCAGAGGGAAGGCAGGGCGTCAAACGGAAGTCAAGGCGGAGGTATGGTGTGTGTATTTTGCCAAGCTAATGACAAAGACCGCATGGTTCTTGGACGGAACTTGGGCGGAACTTGGTCTTGGCAGAGCGGTCATTGGCGACTCCAGCAGCAGCAAACAGAGCTCGTGCGACTGCGCCCCATGACTCACCTGACCAGCACTCATCTCTAGTGTCAGTGTGGTAAGCAGCTGAGGGCTGACCAGCCTGGCCAAGTCGGCGTGCGCATGTCAGTATGTCCAGGGGGACACTGGCACGGAGAGTAGTGTCCTGTACTTGCGCCTGAGTAAAAAAAATTGAGGTAAATGATGGGGAATCCCTTCCGCCTGCGCCAATGGAGTGAACAGAGGGAGGAGCCAGCAAACCATTGGGGAGTGGTGGATTTGCATGGTATGAGAGGGTCAAGTGCGAAGCAGGTGCCGCTGGGGCAGGTGTGGCGCCTTCGGCGAGGGGCTACGAATTCTCGTGTCAGATCGGTTGTTGAGTGTGTGCAAGGGGTGGTCGCCATCAACCCTTTGGGGTGACCGATGAGGTCCCTGGAGCCCTGCACTGGGCGTAACCTCGTGGCACGTCGGAGTGCGGTGGAGGATGGCTACCGAGGTCTCCCCTGCTCCCCAGACCTCTGTTTATGCTGCCCTTGCAAGCACTGTCTTGGCAACATCTGATTGATGTGCCGTGCGTGGTGCTACGCTGCACCGGACGCAACACGCACATTGTCACCTGCCAGACCGCAGGCTGCCCTCGCCTCCACGTGACCCCGCCCTTGCTCTCCACACGACCCTGAGCCCCTGCACGCGCTCGCCCGCCCCCTCCACCCCTCCACCCCCAGGTGTGCGCGGTGCGCAACGCCTTTGTGCGCACCGCCTTCCAGCCGTCGCACTTCCTGGACCACACCGCCTACGACTGCGGGACACTGGAGGGGTAGGAGTGTTGGTATGCGTGGAGGAGGGAAGAGGTGTGGTTGTGGGGAGGTGATGGCGCGGAGGCCGTCGTGGAAACAGGGGCTGCGGCAGGATGAAGGAGAGGCATGCGGGCTGGGCGTGGAGAGGGGCAGGGCAGGGCACGATTGGGCCGGGAGAGGGGGATGGGGCAGGGCGGCGGCGGTGGCATGGTGGGGCCCTGGGAGGCGAAAAAGGGGCATTCGGGGACATGAAGATGTGGCGGCGTAGGGGGAGGCATCCTGAGCAACTTAAGGGCGTACGGCACGGGGGAGACACCGAGAGGCGGCGAGGACCTGCCAGGGATGCCGAGTAGCCCCTTGCTTTTTGCGACCGGTGGCGGTACCGTCGTGCACCCATGCCGCAGTTTCCGTGCGCGTAGCGTCACTCTGCGGCCGCTGTCAGGGCCTTGTCACGTGGCATTGCAGCTGTGCCTCGGCCGTACTGGAGGGCGAGGAAGGGAGCAGGTTACGGTAATGGGCCTGGGCTATGTTGAATACTACTGGTGCGTGGGTGAAGGGGTCCGCATGCATCGCTCTGTGCAGAGGACGCACACCGCCGCTGCCGGACAGGCAGGGTCCCAATCGTGGTGACTGCCGAGGGGGCTTCGAAGAGTGTCGTGTGTGACGGAAGCGTCCTCTGTGCTGCAACGTATACCCGCAGCGAGCGGAGACTCATCTTGTTGCATCACTGGTTCACTGTATTACCGGCACGCCAGACTGTGAGACGGTCCTGCCATAGCCCCAAGTATCACGTGAGCTGTGATGGAGGCATGGTGGGTTGCACGTACGCGCGGCCGGTTGCGGCTGCCTGGCCCCAGCATGCGAGCACTGGTGGTTAAATGGCCGGAGGCATCAAGGAGCCTTCCATGAATACTTACTTAAACCTCACGCCTTGCCTGTATCAGCGACTAACAGAGCGGAAGAGCAGGCAGCACGGGTCTTTACGCAAGCAGTGTGCAGGCAATTTAATCCATGAGGTGCCACAGCTTAGCTTAGGGTAGCACGGCACCATTGTCACGGCGTCAATACATGCAAATCACTTGCTTGCCAGATGCAGCGTACGATGCGTATAAGGGCTCAAGTAAAAGCTGCTGCGACCACGTACATCAACCGCAGCACTTGCATATCGGCTAGGCTACGAGCGAGAGGCTCCGATGACAGTCAAGAGGCAACAACAGCTGTGCAATACAAGTACCGCGGCAAACGTACATGCAAAGTGCAAAACGTGTGAATCCCGGAAGGAGGATTGTTTGCCAATGCTGCGGTCGGTCACTTATCGCCCTGCTGCCCAACAGATGCCGCTGTACATACGCAGCTCTCCCATGCCACGTATTAGAAGTTCAACACCACCGCCGGAAGAAGCACCCGGGACGGCAGCATAAAAAGGAAGATCACCAAGGCAGCCAGGCCAATTCTTAACAGTTCAATATCTATGCTGGGTGCCGCTTCTGGGGTGTCGTACAGTACCATGCGAGATACGCACCCCCAGTCCGCCCACAGGTGTTAGGTCACCTGCACGCGTACTTGGACCGGGGAAACCATTGGGACATCCGCCACCGCGTGCACGCACGCATGCTCCATACACACTTCTTGGTCACCCACGGGGCAGGCTGTGTTCCGCCTGCAGCAGGCCACACGCAGCCTGCCGCGGCGCCTGCAGCCCCCACAGCTACTGCGCAGCTTGGTGCATCAAAGCTGTGATCCCCCATGCAAGAGCAAGTGCTGTTGCACTTGCAACCACCACGCATCCTGTCCAGCAGCCCTCACAGCTCGTGCGCCACCTGGTGCAGCACTGCCGCGGGGGCAGCCAGCTGGTCGTTCAGCGCAGCCACCGCCAGCGCCACCTGCCGCATGAGGACCTCGGGCCCTGGGGTGGGGTAAGGGGGCAAACGAACGCGCAAAGCATGGGGTCCAGGGTACATGCCGTACGAGGAGCAGCGGGGCGGGGGCCGGGTCCCATGCATGGTTGGCCCCAGCCATCAGCAGCAGAATGCATTACCGGAGTTGCCTTCCTCTCCCCAGCAGCCATCAGCGGCAGGATATGCCTTTGAGTGCCTTGGGCCATGGCAAGCGGGCCACGAAAGCAAACGCGCTCAGACAGCTGACGTGCGTAGCTGCTGGGAGCCGGATCAGTGGCGACCAGGCATCTAGACCCACCTCCGGAGATGACGGCGGTGCGGCCTCCTGCACTGCGTACGGCGTCTACGTAGGTCGTCAGCTCGACGTTGACGTCGGGGCGGCCGCGGCGGATGGGCAGCGCAGCACCGCTCTCGGTGCATACCAGCCGGCCACCGGAAGCCTGCAGGCACAACACGCGGGCGTATTTGAAGAGAGGCACCACAAAACAGGGCCTACAGTATTCGTTGCCAAATATGGAAGGGTGCACGTGCAGATCAGCAGGACATCCTTCTCAGCGGCCTGCTGCTCCGGCTTCCAGAGAGCGGGCCTACCCACCTGCACAGTGAAGTCGCTGTGGCCCTTGAACTCCGGGTTGAAGCGAGTGCCCTTCCAGTACTTGTACAGCCTGTGCGTGGACACGGTACACGGCAAAGGTAGGGTGATCCGGCTGATGGCAGCTTGCCCTGTGCATGACTCACGAGTGTTCAGGGCCAGAGATGTTGTGACACGGTATCAGGTAGGGTATCACCCTGCACCCCATGTATCTCGACAGTGTGCAATGATTGTGTGCTCTCTGACCTGGCTCTTACCCAGCCGTACGGCAAAGTACTAGAGCATGCGCATTAATAACGACTCGACTTGCGTGGTCGTACCTGGTGAGGTACGCCGGGCCCAGCACGAAGAAAGCAGGCAGGCCGAGCCCCAAGGCGCAGCACACCGAGACGGTGATGAGCCCCACCTGGGCACAGAGCAGGGCAATAAGAGGCAAAGGTCAGCTTGAGATGGGAGGGAGGACTGCACCTAGTACGGGTGCACTGCCTTACATGCTTTCGACCAAGACCAGGAAGTCCAACACGCGTGGGCACCGCGCAATCGCATCTTTGACACCTCGCTAGCAACATTTGCAGCACATCGAACTGGGCACTTTTACCAGCACAGCGGTATACCATTTGTATTGGATACATCACGACTGAGCTGGCTTTTATCACCGCTAGCTGCGGCCACCATCAAATTTCCCTCAGGGCGTGAGGCTCACCATCCAGTAGCCGCCAGCCCAGTACTCGTTGGCGGCCAGGATCTCCAAGGCCGAGGCCTGCGACAGCACGAGGCCCATGAAGCCGCCAAAGTAGGCCAGCAGCACCACCCACACGTACTGCGCGTCGGTGAGGAAGTCGGCGGGCACCATCCACCTGCACAGCGGGGTGGGGGCACACGGGGTGCACGTGCCACGTGTCACACTGGAGTTGCGAGGAGCCAAGTCCGGCAAGGCGGCAGCAGTGCAGCTGCATACCGTTGCATATGCCGTTGCCGCTTTACGCTCCTGCCAAGGCTGACGCTGTGTGCGCGTTCCAGCAAGCGAACAAGGTTACTGCGGAGCGGCATGACATGAGCGGGAGGGCTGCTGCACGCTGTGGACACGGCAGCGGCCGTGCGTTGCGGAGTGACGATCCTTGCTTACTTGATGCACGACCAGGCGAAGTATGAAATCTTGCCGAAGGTTGTGGTGGGCCGGGAGGAGCTGTCCCAAGCGGCCATGTTGCCCAGGGGCGGGGAGTGAGGCGGCGGGGGCAGCATGTCGCCTGCGGGAGCAGTGTACCGTTGGGTTGGGTTGAGACAAGGGGTGCCTGTAGCTAGACACATGTCTCGTGGTAAAGTGTCTCCACATGCTCAGAAGGTCGTGGGGTTCAGCACCTGGAGACACTTACTCTATGCGGTTGGGCACGGAAAGTTTGGCAGCGTGTTACGAGTGCTACAGCTGGCGGCAGGCAGGGGTGAAGGCAGTTGTACAATGGGCCGTGCGATGCATGCCTCAAGTGCGTCCCGAAGGGACGGTCACAAACGAAGCGCCAGCAACACGCCTGGATGACCTACACGTACACATTCTACTGCAATGCATGGACACCAGCAGCGCTCAAGGTGTGTTACGCATCGATCGCTCCTACCTGAGGAGCTGCCGGAGGAACCCTTGGTCTCCATGGCTGGCGGCGGCGCGAGGCTGCGGGAGGTATGAAGCCCACGTGCATGCATGCATGGATGGATGGGGAGAGGGGAGCAAAAACCTATCAGGGCAAGCAGGTGCAGTGGTGCGCACGGCAGGTGCTAGAACAAGGCAGAAGCAGCACATGGCCTTGGGCGCTGCTTGCCCAGGCGTATATAAACGCACCTGCTGGCCTTGCCATCCGCAGGGGCCGCAGCCGTGGCCTGGCCTGTCTGGAACAGCCGCACCTCCAGCCAGCCGTCCCTGCATGCGGGGGAGCAGGGTGCCGATGTGTGGGGCAATGAACGGGCGGCTGCGTGCACGCACACATGGAAATGCGAAATGTCCAGACGTAGTACATGCACATCAACAGGGAAGCAGATACTGATGATGAACCCCAGTGATGGGTGTTCGCACTGGCTGGAATGGTCTAGGAATCTTGTATGACAGAAAACAGATGCCATTGTGGCTGCTGGCGGCCCAAGGCGTATATACCAAGCACCTCGGTGCACGTGTCTGCGCACACAGCGCACACAGCGCAGCGGCGAGCTGCACGCACGAAAGGGCACCACCAAGCCGCCACGAGACACCCACCCGTGTGCCGCCTCCTGCACGATGCGCTCGTCCAGGCACGAGAACTCTGACTCGTTGCGCGCAGCGAACAGCAGCAGCACACGCGGCGTGCGGCGGGCCTTGTCGCCACCCTTGCCGCCAGACAGCTCGACAGCGGTGTGGTGGCCGTTGGCGTTGCGCCAAGCCATGATGTCGAGTATGGCTGCCACAACTGGAGTCACCTGTGTGAGTGATGAGCGTGCAATAGTGGAATGTGGTGTTGGGCAGGGCAGCGAGCTGACAGAGGTGGACTACACATACGGAAAATGGTAGACAGCGGTGCTGCGTGCGTGTTGGCAGCAGGCTGGGTGCCTGGCACATAGGGTCAGCCGAGCATGGTGCGGCACACTGCGTGCGGCCCTGGCGGAGTGCATGGTAGCGAAGGTTTCAGAAACAGGGCAAAGAGCACATGTATGCACGCTGAGCAGCGCAGCAGGTAGGGACCCTGAAGCACCAGCGCGTTATGCCCCACCGCCACTGCTCACCGCCACGCCGCCCGCCACCGCCACAATGCCGCCGTACTGCTCCCAGTGCTCCGCGGGGGGCATCTCGTCGAAGGGGCGCCAAATGTGCACGGGCAGCGCCTGGGACGCGTGCGCCAAGACGTTCATGAGGTCCTGCGGCGGCATAACAAAATCAACACAGGGCGTGCACGCACGAACGGCGGGCATGGGTATGGCTGGAGGAGCATACGGACGACCTCGGGAGATGCCAGCACTGTCCAGCCTGGGACCCACACGCACTCATGGGCAGAGTGTACTGATGGCTTCCACGGGCGTGGGCTCAGAAACGAAGCTTCTTAAGCCGCTCAGCCTTGCGCACGTTACGTACAGTCAGTGTGAACACGAGCGAGCAGTTGACCAACGTACCGCCGTCCAGCGGTTGTACTTCTTGATGGCGACCGTCATGTGTGTGGCCTTGGTGATGGGGTCGGTGGTGGAGGTGACCACGCTGAAGGGGTGGCTGCGGGGGGTGAGGAAGCGAGGTGCATGGGAAGTAGTCAGCATTACGGCGTGCTGCCCATGTCCGCAGCAGCAGGCAGCAGACACCACGCATACGGGCGGGGCTGCACAGTACGTACGTGTACGTGTACAGGCCACGTGTACGGAGTAAGGCCTTCTCCTGCTGTACATGGCTGGAATACGGTCTGCGGCCCTGGGCTGGCACGGCACGTGGTCGAGTCATGCGCACCATACGTCCCGTGGAGGACAGAGGAAGACCACGAGCCAGCAAACCCACATGTGCAGCCCAGGGTACCATGCATGCCACTCACTAGTCCAGGCGGCTGACGGCGGGGACCTTGAGGAAGATGTGTGCGCCGGCCAGCTTGGCGGGGTCCTTGAAGGTGCCCGGCTCCAGGGTGATGGTCACCTCCGCCACGCGGCCGTCCTTGGAGCGCTTGATGCCGGAGATGTGGGCGCCCTTGGCAGCGTAGTAGCTGCGGACCACAAAGTCGGCCGCCAGCAGGAACAGGCCTGCGTGCGGGTGGGCAAGGGAGCTCGATAAAGGCGGGTGAGCAAGGGCGTGCAGGGCCATGGCTAATGGCGTGCTTGCTTCAAGCGACTTCAACGACCACTTTCTGGAGGTTGATGGTACGTATGTGGGTACTGGAGGTCTGCCGCACGCCGTGCACAGAGTGATAGGTGGTGTAGGTGCAACCCGTTTTCCCGCACTCACTTGAGAAGATAGCCCACCAGCTCCAATAGTAGTGGACGCAGGCGAAGACGAGGTAGCCCAGGAAGCCGATGATGTGGCAGTAGTAGAAGAGCTACGGCCACGCACGCAGCAGGTGACACATGGGGGTGCATGTAGCCGCACACGGCGGAGCGAGTTTCCTCAGGCAAGGGGAAGGTGGACTGGATAGCGTGGGGAGGTTACGGTTGGACAACAGCACTGAAAGTGGGTGCACCTGCGTCAAAAACGTCGTCCCGCAGTGGTACGCCTGTGCCCTACTCATGCAGGCAGATGCGTACGAACGAACCAGCAGATGCCAACCGTATGAAGTGGCACAAGCGACGCTTACCTTGAAGTAGGTGCGCCGCACCCAAGCAAACGACGTGAACCACAGCAGCAGGCCGAAGGCTATCGCAAGGGTGCCGGCGAACGAGACAATGTGATACTCCTTGCCCCAGTCGAAGAACATGGCCCAAAAGCTGCGAGGACAGCACATGAGGAGGTGCACATGGTGACAGTGCAGCGATGAGCGCTAGTTGCGCACTGCCTATGGGTGGTCTGCGGCACCGGTATCATGCATGCGCGTGTACGTGGTACATGCCTGGTGGTGACCCTCCTGCATGGTTGTATGCCTGTGGAGCACATGGCCGTTGCCCGGCTGCACAAGCCCTGCCGCAGGCAGGTAGGTAAAGCAAAACAGCCTCTCTCGGCCGTCTTGCCCTATTTAATACACATTACTTACTTCAGGGTCGGATCGGCAATCCAGTAGGCATAGAAGAAGATGCCATGTCCCAGGGTGATCCACAAAGTGAAATGGCCGATCCACCTGTACGGTATGTCACACCAGTTAGAGTAATAGAAGGCAGCAGGTTTAGGGGCTCACCACGCTCGCAATCTCCTGCTGCCAATGTCGTCTGACCTGCTGGCCACGTGTGTGAATATGTTCGCGCTCCCAGACCTCCGCAGGCACCATGGAGTCCGCCAGCCTTGTACGCTGGGTCACACCCTGTACTAACGGCGTGCACATACCCCGTAACGTACTGCACCTGCAAGTCATCCCCACGTTAGGTCAGACACCGAATGCATGCGCTCTGCACACACCCCCTTTCCACCGCTGCCTACGTAAAGCTAACCCACGCTGCCCACGCACGCACCTGTGGAAGCGCACCAGAGCACCGTACGACAGGCCCAGCATGCGGTTGAGGAAGCTGTTGTGCGCCACGGGGAAAAACAGGATGGCGGTGTCGATGTAGATGACCCAGGACATGGCAATGCTGATGTCCTTGAGGCGCAGGACGGACTTGGGGACGTAGTACGACATGCCCACAGCGTCAACTGCCGTGGGGGACCGTTGAGCATGACATGGGAAAAGAGGGCAGAGAAGGCATGCCATGAGCGAGTGTAGGAACGAAAACGAAAGAACGCAGGCGGGAATACGCACTCAGTCTTCAGCAGCTAATGGAAGGTGCACCAGAAGTGACGGAGAGCAAGGTGAACGAAAGGCGCAGTACGCAACAAAAGAGCTCGCCAGGGGCGGGCTGGGCGTTGCTACAAACATCCTTGCATGCGAGGACCCACATCCAACCCAGTCATCCATGGCGAAGTAGCGCGTCATGTCCCACGTGCCGATCACTGCAACGCAAGGGACAACATGGGGCAGATGTACGGCAGCAGCAGCAGACAGCATGCTCGGCCAACTAACACAGTCCAACAGCAACAGCTCGTTACGTGCAGCCGCCAAGACGTGCTAAGTCCTGGGCTGGGCAAGCAGAAAGGCTTAGCAATAGGCACACATGCGTACCGGTACGTACACGAGACGCACCGTGTATCACAAACCAGCCGGACCACAGGATGGCCTCCGCGAGGTTGAGGCCCCCGCACCAGCTCTGCCAAAAGCGCCGGAAGGGCAGCTGCCACGTGAGCAGGCGGTGCAGCTGCATGCGCACACGGACCAGATAAGCAGCACACATGGGTAAGGAACGAACAGCATCTTCAAAGTAGTGAACAAGGGCGGGGGGCATCTGAAGTCACTCCCTAGCACATGGACCATGTGCTGGGCACAGGGGTCAGCCACGTTCCGCAACACGACCCCTCCTCACTTTCTGGTTGGCACGCCTAAGAACGCCGTTGGTGAAGCACAATAGCATGCACAGTACCCGCATGCACGGACACACGGCATCTGGCCACGTACCGGGGCCCACAGGGCGGCAAGCTCCTTCCGCACCGCGTCGTGCATTGGAGACTTGTTTGGCAGCATAGTGTACACGGAGAAAGTGAAGATGCAGACGACCGGGCAGAAGTAATAGAAGATCTGCGAGCAGATAACGTCGCTCGGGTGATGTCAGCAGTCTTGCAGACAGCCTTCCTGCCTCGCCCGACGGAACCTCACCCTCCCCGGGAGAGCGCATGAGTGTGACTGCACCTGGCCGCGGAAGGATCGTATTATAACAAAGATTCGTAACTATACTGACGCTTGTGCGGAGCACGAAGTCTTCGTCAGAGTTGGAGACAAGCTTGATTGTTTGTCGCATAGGGGCGACAGCTCGCATTTTAGCCATCGTTTCTTGCATGCTAGCAGCTCAGGTGCATTTGGTATACGTCGCAATCATTGCTCTGCGCCCGGACCGCTAACGAGTAACCAATGCCCTCCGCACCGGCACGGCACAAGTCCCAGCAGCCTTCTGCTGTACTCACCACACCCAGGGTATCCCAGCCATAAAACAGGGAGTTGCCGGGCAGTAAGCCGTACCTGAATGCATGTGAAGGGCACGCATAGCAGCGATGAAAGGGAAGTAAGCAAGCAGCAACAGGCACCATAACCAGGGCCCTCGCTTCCACGCATTTCATAGAGCCCAGCACATATGCAGCAAGCTGGGCGCGCATGTGCAGGTTCAAAGCGAGAGTCCTGCTTGCAGCTCGCTCATGACTACGTAGGCAGGCAGGGGCACCCAATGGGCGGGCTCATCTACTACAGTCTACTATGCGGCAAGGCGCATGTGGGCTCAGCGTGCACGAGTCAACTCGGACGGCTATGCACACTTTACTTGACTTACTTGACGTCCAGGAGTCTCCTAAGCTTTTCCCAGACGTATTTTTCTGGGTCTTGGTACTGCCACGACCACGTGGCGACAACAGACACCACGTTCCAGGCCTGCGCGTTGGGTACCAACTATTTTTAGTAAGGGTTCCATGCCGTGCCTGGGCTTGCGTGCTTGCTTGGCACGGTACGAACATACCAGCAGCAACATTCATGACGACCCAAACTCCGGCCCTGCCTGTACGTAGCAGGCCACGCCGGCATGGCATGTGCATGCGGAAGTAGGCACAGTTACGGCCAAAACCCTTCGGGCCATTGCAGAGGGGCCAGGCTACAGTGGCCGACAGCGGGCCAGAAGTGGGGCTTCTTCGTCTGCGTTCAGCCCGGCCCCTTTGCTTGGGGCAATGGACAGATAGCTTAACACCTGTGACCAGCCCGGGACTCCCCCGCGAACAAGTGGTTCACCTGGAAGATGGCCACGCACGCCCACGCGCAGGCCAGCATGGCGGCCTGGGCGAGCAGCACAGCGGCCCAGAACATGGCGTGTGTCCAGCCTCCGCCGCCCACGGGAGCGCCAGCAGCAGTAGCGGTAGCCATCTCGGCGGACGCCATCGCGAGAACGAGCTCGCCTACGCTCAGCAGCTGTCAACGGTGGGCTCCTGGTGGTGGCGCATGGGTACAACGAGACCAGGGTATGTGTGGGTACGAACAGGTAATAAGTTAGCTGTGTAGTCGCCAGTGGAGCAACCGATCAGGGCTTTGCACGCCGCTGCTCCTGACGACGCAAAACTGAGAATTTGTAGCAAAGGTATTTTTCCATGGATTTACGTATGCCTTTTGACTGCGCTGCTGCCTCGGCCTGACGGATGGAACGGCCCGCTCAACGAAGCCTCGCGCGCGCAAGGCAGGAGTTAGTGCAAGCTTACCAACAAAAGCACAAACACCGCATGCAGGAATCAGGGACCCTCTACTACACCTGCCAGCAAGGCACTGAACGCGAAGACGGACCCAGCAGCAACGGCGGCTGTACCGGCAGCAGGCATCCATACATGCCGCAGCAGTCCGTCGGTGCGTGCACCCACTCATTCACCATGGCACATGCGGAATCCATTTTATGCCATTCTTATAGTCTTTGTGGCGCCTTGCTAGCTGCATGTACCGACCTTGGTGCTGGGACTGAACGCAGTTGGCGTAGACCAGCACGGTCGAGTCGGGCACCCAACAGGTACCGGCTTGTGGCAGCGGCAGGACCTACGGTAACTTCCCATAGCTGCAGGTTTGCTGCAGATATCAGTATAGGATGCGTCCGATTGTGACGATCTCTGGACTCACGCTGGGCGCGTGGCCAGACACACGCCTGTCCACTCGCCCTGTCGGGCTACGGGACGCTGCGAGTCCCTGGACCAACCGCTGTCGCCTGACAGCCCTCATACCTGCAGCAGCAATTACACACGGCAACTATTCGACATACGTTTAAACTGCAAAGATGTTCCTTAACAGTCTTGGTTGTAGCGCAACAGCCTCTGTGCTGCTCCTCACGCTCATCGCGTTGTCGTCTCCCGCCTTGCGAGTCACAGCTCAGCACGAGGGCCATGACGTCTCGCCTGCTGTGCCATGGCAGGACGGCCAGGTGCTCACGCCGCCGGTGGATGTTAAGGCGCATTGCTACGCTGAGACGTTTGGGGAGTTCACTCGGCGTTTCCCAATATGCTCGAAGCTCATGTTGAACGGAAAGGAGCCTGGTACGTCTTGAATGTCACTTTGCTGTATTCGCGCTTGCTGTCCGCGCTGTGAAAGCCGTCGGCGCATGAGCTGTCGGGCCAGCGGCACGTTTGTTAGGGCAGGCCTGCGCTCAGTGCGCAAAGTCAGTGTGAACAGCCGCAACTGAGAATAAAGCATTATAAAAACGTGCGTGGATATAGCCGTAGACAGATGCCCTGCTTTTGCCCCTGTTCCACTTTGCCTCAAAGCAACTAACGACCAGCCAGCTGCAGCCAGCAACGACGGAAGCAACCACCTACCCACCCTTCGACCCTTGTACCGTACATTTGTTTGTTCGTTTCTTACATGGAAGGATCCGGTACCCAACATGTAAGGACCCGTATACGAGCCAGAGGCTCCAGGGCCAACGTAATGTCACATATCAGGCATGCAACCGGATACACTGCAACCAGGATGCCAGCTGCAAGCTCATGAACGCATAAACGGTACACGGGCATGACGTGCAGAACAGATTTGTCCCAACAGCACCGTACAGAACCACGTCCAGAAGTACAAGCAAACCCTTGCGGCCGCCAGCGCACACGCAGTGGACCAAAGCTTGCTTGACTGGTTATCAGGACTAACAGTTGCCCGTTTGCTTGCTGTTGGCAGATTTCGAGTGCTGCCGTGGGTTTTCTGAGTTCTACGGCCCCGCCACCACCCGCCCCTCACGCAACTGCTGGTGCGACGCTGACGTGTATGCCTGGTGGGCGGCTGCCGCTGAGAAGCACTACTACGACCTCAAGACGGCGCTCCTGATATGCAGGTGCGCAATGGACCCATCCACAGCATGCATGCGCGTCCTGTCAATGTTAGGGATCGCGACAAATGCGTTCGGGACGTGCACCTATCCCGCCGCCGCGACGATGCAGGTGGCTGTTGGTGCCTCCGTTGCCCAACTTGCGACTCCTGCGCGCAACATTCAAGCAAATGCATACCCTCCGACGGTTGAGAAGGAGTCAGGTTTTCCAGGGGCGTCTCCGTGTACGTCATACGCAGGGCAACACAAGTTCAACACGCCCCATTTCACAGCAGATGAAGTGAAGCCACGTGTACACCAGCACACACGTATATATACCCCCCAACCCCACGGCCCCATCCCGCTCATCCCGCCTGCACCAAGCAACCCCAATACCCACCTACTACCAGCCATCATCAACGCATCCCCTCTTACACACACCTCACTCCACGCTGCCACGCCGCCAGCCGCTGGGGCTTCGTGGTGGGCTGGCATGACGCCGACGCCCCCAGCTACTGCAACGGCACCGCGCCCTCCGCCGACGACATCGCCGCTGCCCACATGGAGCACCACAAGGAGAAGCCGCTGCGCAAGCTGTCTGACTGGCTGGACCACCTGCCCCAGGATGAGCTGGTGCGCGCCGCCGTGGCTACAGCCATCATCTCAGGTGCGCGCGCAGGTGGATGTGTGTTGATCGTGATGATGAGCTCAGCTGCGCGTATGTGGCCATACCGTAGCTGGCCGTGCATGGCCTGGTATGTTTTCAAATTGCTTGCTACCTGACAGGACGTGTGTGAGTTGGTGCTATACGTGCCGTGATGCCAAGCACTTGGGGTTACCTGCTGTGCTCTTCTGAGGTCTCACGTACACACGCACCTGCCTGCCTGCTGTTTCCTGTCTCACCGCCGTGCACCGGTAATGCCTTCGACCCTATGCCAACTGCCGATGCGCGGTGGCCTCGCCACTTCTTCCTCGCAGCTGTGGGACTGTCGTTCATGATGTGGCCCATCACTTTCGAGTTGGCAGCAGCGCTGAAGGGCGCCGTGTCCCGCCCAAGCGGTCCCGGCAACCAGCATGGGGCCCTGCCGTTCAAGGGGTGAGCGACAGCACCGGCCTCGGGCTCGGCGCACATGCGTACCCAGCGACCCTGTTTCCCTGCTGACAGTATTTTAGCAAGGGAGGCCCCACCCTGCATGACACGCGCGACTGTGTGGCTGTGCACGTGTGAAGCCGAGACCATACCGCATGCATGCATGACTACAGATTAATTTTTTGCCTGCACACGTAACCAGAACTGCTTTTATGTGGAGGTTAACGGCATTGGAGGCAACGGCACGCTGCTGGCTGGCGAGTCCGTCCTGCAGAGTCCTACTGTGAGCTGTGACGCATAGCATGTCAACGCCCAGCAGCGCACAGCGTGCACGAGTGGCGAGGTTCGTTATGGCAGGCGGTGCATACATGCATGGCCGAGACGCATCAAGGGCATCTCGGCGCCGCCTGCGGTACGCACGGTGCGTGCAGCGGGCGGGATCCGGATGTGGTGCAGCAGGGCAGGGGTCGGTGGGGGCGGCGGTGACGTGTGCATGACAGGACACAAGTACTGCCGTACGTGTAGTATACCGCATGCCATCCGTTGAGGCAGACGTTGTCAAAATACGCTGTGTAATTGCTCTCTTAGTTGTCCGTGTGCAAGCAACCGCAGCCTCGCTCGCTCCATCATCGCACTCTGTCCGTTCAGTTTGATGCAAAGCCAGAGCCTGGGCACCCGCCAGCAGACTCCCAGTGTGCGCCACCTATGCAATGGCAGTGCGGAAGAGTTGCACAGTTAAAAGGTGGACCTTCGCTGCTTGCTTGACATGATCTGCAGATGGTCACACGTGTTACGCTGCCCCATGAGACTCGCTAATCCACCTTGGTCCACAACTGCAGCCTGCTTATAGCTATAGCGAAATGGAAACCTTATCATCCCATATCACGAAACATATTTCTGCATAGAGCCAAGCACTGGCGACTGGGCATGACTGAGCAGCGGTCTGACCAAGGGGCCTTCCCGGGCGCTCGATCATAGGCCTGCGGCGCGCATTATGGTGAAACAGTATTGAGAACGGCAGTATGCTTGCCTTGCTTACAAACAGCGTTTGTTCCTGGGCCTCGGTTTCTGCCGGGAGCCTGTACCGATTCAAATTGACAGCCCCAGCCTTCTGGCTGGGCTTGACGGTCAAGCATACAATATGTCTCTAGGCATGCTTCTGGTGCCATAACATACCGGCGCGAAGGGCGCGGCGGAGCGAGACCGAGAGACTCTTGCGCTGCTGCTGCACCCCGGACAGCGGCGGCTGCAGCCCTGCTGACCAGGTGGGATGAGGTACAGGCTCGCGGGGTCCGGTGTGGCGGCAGTGATACTGCGGTGGTGGCGGCGGTGGTGTGCGCTTCTCTGGGGGGATGGGGGTTGGGGGATGGGTGGTGTTCTGGCGCAGGGTTTGGGCCTGGCCCTGGTAATGGTACGGTGTGTCCGTCATGGTGAGGCGACGGCAGCCGGGGGTAGGCCCAGCAGCGCCCGTCGTGCTCGCCTAGGGCGCGGGGGCAGTGGTGGAGGGACATGTATGTTGGGGTTGGGGCGGGTCGGGTGATATGAGGCTGGTGGGGTGGAGCAGTCGTAGGATGCAAGGATGCAAGGAAACGGTGCGCGAAACCAAGAAGCCAGCTGGAGACTGCGGCGTGTGTGCTTTGTGTTTGTGCTGTGCCTGCCAACGTGTCTGGCCAGCAGCTACAGGTTGACACCTGCCGCCGTGCGGCCCGCCGCCCCATGCACTCGTGTCGGGTGAAACGCTCGTGCTGCGATTGCAACGCACCGCGCCCTGCCACCCCTGCCTGCCATGCTCTGCCGCGCTCTGCCACACCTTGCCATTGCCACGAAGTTCAAGGGCCGTAAACTCAAGTGTAGGTAGATGTGAGCTCGCTCGCTTCTGCCGTGGATCGCGGCGGGGCATCCCGAGTGTTCTCGGGGTGTGACGCCTCCGACACAAGACCCGATTGCCCGGCAGGGGGGAGAGGGCGGCACGGGGAAGCCAGCTCCGCTGGTGGTGGGCAGCAGGGTTGCCGCAAGCAGGCAGCAGCAGGCCGTGTGCAGCGGCAGTGTGGTGTGAGCGGGGCGACGCCACAGCCTGTGGCAGGCAGGTGGGTGGCGGGCACAGCTACCGCATCGCTGCGTTGCCGCTGCGCCAAGTGGCTTGCTGGCGCCAGCACAGCTCATTGGGTGCGCCGGCGGCAGTGCCCCGCTATGCCCCCGCATTGGCACGTTTCGCGCTTTTGCGTACCCATCCGGCTCCGCTGGCACACACCTTGCTGCATCGCACAACAGCGCTGCTTGACTTGTACTCGCGACCTGACTCGCACGCATATCCCACACCGCACCCCAGGCGTCATTTTACGAGGTGAGAAGGCTACAGCCTACTTTCTGGTTTCACCCAACAAGCGGCATTGCACCCTTAATTGTGTCACATTGAATTTGTCCATTTCAGCCAGCGTTAACTCCCTTTCAGGCACTGCGGAACCGTACGACGCGCAAGGGCGAGGCCGTACGGCAATGAATGCCGTACGATCCACAGACAGCGACGCGTACGGCCGTCTCAGACCTTGCTGTGGATGTATAGCAGCGCGCTTCCCTCGGCCAGCCCTGGTGAGGTCCACAGCGCAGCGCCCATTCATGTGCCGCCACCACATGCCGGTACCAAGCAAGGCACCTGCCGCTGCCTGCCGCCACCGCACCCCTGCCCCGTGCACCCATGCCGCTCCCGGGTGGAAGGCAGCGGCCATCTCCAACGAGCACAAGGGTGCGCCTCTGCGCCTCCCTCACCGCCAGCCAGGCGTCCCCTGCTCCTCTCTGCAGCCATATGCTTTGTTGCTTTCCTAACGCGCCTCGACAGTCCCTCACACATACAACGCAGTCTGGCGCAAGCCAATACTATTCACCTCCCCCTTGGGCTGGCGCCCGCCCCGGGCCCAGCCTGTGGCAGGCAGGGCCATGCGCTGCACCCACCACCTCCAGGACCCGGACACCCCACCTTTCCTAGTTGTACCGGTGGCTGCCTGCTCCCCCAAAGCCACAATCCTGTGACAGACAGGGGCGTGCGCTGCCACGACTACCTCAAAATGCTGCTAACCTCCGCCCTGCCGGTGCACCCTGCCTGCTGGCGCAGGGCGCCGGGTGCTCCACAGCTGCGCTGCACGGTCCGCGTGCTGGTCCATCCGCCTTCCCGACCAGGCAGGCCTCAACATCACCGTTGGGCCTTGGGGGAGGAGGGCCGCCGCACCGGGCTGCCCTCAAAGGCCCCTAACCTCGTCCTCCCACCTCTCGCACGATGCCCGCCAGCTGTGGGCCCAGAAGGCCTCCGGGCTGCACCAGCGACCGGAGGCGCAGCGGCGGGAGGCAGGGCGGGAGGCGGGCGCCTGCACCTAGCTAAGCGTCCAAGCGGCAACGTGCTACAGCGGTGGCTACCTGGCAGGTGGCCCTGGTCCTCCCGTGGTGGGGGCGGGGCGGCAGGCGCCTGGTGCGCATGCCCAATACATGTGGCAGCGGCCACGAGGCGGCATGCAGTTGGGGCATGGCGACCTATTGCTTGAGGCTCTGAGGTGCATGGAGCTATGGGCGTGTTGGGAGTCCTGGCTGCACGCGTGCTGGTCTTCGCCTGGCAAGCTGGGCGAAGCTGTGGTGATGTTCGTTGCGAGCATGCACCACGTGACGCTTGCACGCACATGCCTGCAAATGGCAATGCGCGTGGTCAAAGTTGGCAGACACGAGGTAGCTGTCCAAGTTGCCCTGTAAGGAATGTAAGGCAGTGCCGTGCGCGAACCGGTGTGGGCATATGTACGCATATCTATGGACCCATACCGTAGTCAGTGCCAATGAGTCCATTCTTGTCCTATAAAGGTCATTGTTCGACTTGGACTCCACTGGTTGAGGTCTCCCGCTGCATCTGTGGCTAGGTAACCATCTCCGCTGCACTGCCGAACAGACCGCCGGCGTGGGCTGCGGGCTGCTGTGTTGTGGGCTACGTACTACGGGCCACATACCGTACCGCAAGGCTGTGGGGCATGGTACGGCTGTAACTGTAACAAACAATTACAAAGCCCAGGCAGTTCCCAAAGAGCGGAGATCACCGGATGGCTCAAGCTAGCGTTGCGCTTTACATGCAGCGTGGGAGGCGACCTCCCACCCCGCCAAGCCAAGGAGCACCAACACTCGTACCGAGTTCCCTCTGTGTCATGCGGTGCAGAACCAACCAGGTCCGGCTAGGCAGGTAACAAACCGCAAGGCAAGGACCGTTACAGGGTCACAGATGCTTCTAAAGAATCCAACATGCAACAGCTGCCGGCAAGTGGAGGTGGCCTACAACCCCTAGGCGCCCTGAAATCAGTGCCGTGCCACGTGCCACGTGCCACGTGCCGCGGTACTACTGCGCACCGTCAAGTCCATAAACGGTGTCGAAGCCTAATTTCTATTGGCTCTAAGAGTCAAAATTATCAATAGCGAAGGAGCGCAAGACTCCCAGGTCTGCAACACAGCCGCGCGGCCGTGCACCGGCTTGCAATCCCAACTCTACCAACCGAAGCATTAGCGAGCTCAAGGCTACCTGCTATCAGGGGCAGGCGCAACTGCCGAACTATGCAACCCGATTTAGTCAAGACAGATTTCACACTAGGTCCTGGTCTCGGTAAAGTAAGACAGAAGGTGCTAGAAGAAACACGTGTGAGACCGAAACCCTCTGTGCCAGCTAGTGTGATGAAGCAAGACCAGTCAAATCAATGAGTCCTGCTCCCATGCGGCCGTATCGCCGCCCTACCTGCCGCGTACCTCCCGAGCTACCATGCTATGCGGGGCCCCAATTGCAACCCGCGCTACACCCTGCCGCCTGGATCAACTATCCCTGCGCTTCACCTTCCCTACCGTGCTTGTCGGACACCCCATCCTGCCGTACTGCGCGTTAACGCCCTTGCCGTCCAGGCAACCAAGCGGCTAATCCCAACTCCCATCTCTCGCATGCCTGCCCTGCTGCTGCCTCCATGCCCCATGTCCCAGGTAAGCCACTCCCCTGGCCCCTCAGAACCACTCCCCCATGCGCTGCCGCAGCAGCGGCTCGTGGTGGTGGTCCACGTGGGACACGTCCCACCAGGGCGCGGAGGGGAGGGGTCGGCAGCCGCGCACCACGTGCCGTACTTGGACATGCAGTACCCTTGGCGGTTGGCCTCGCGGCGCATGTCGACCACCTTGTCGCCGTACACCACGTGCACGCGGCCGGGCACCTTGAGGTGCAGCTGCAGCTCGGAGGGGCAGGACAGCACCTGGGGGCGGGGGGGGGGGGGAAGGAGGGGACTCAGTAACGAATGAGGGAGCGAGAGAGGAGGCGACACCACAAGCGAAGCCATGGCTCAGATGCCGCCTGTTTGTGCCAAGGCAAGGAACAAGGCAACGGTTTCCCAGCAGTTGCGCCAGTGGTGTGCAAGCAAGTGCTAAGCGGATGTAAGGGTCACTGTGCAAGGCGCGCGTGCAAGCAGTGTTTAGGGTATGTATCCCACCGTTCCGCTGACCCACCTCCCACTTGTTGCTCTCCACGTGCCCCGAGTACACCGCGGGCATGTCCAGCACGCCGCCCATCAGCTGCTGGCCCTGCTCCTCGCCCAGCACCACCACGCAGCCGTACATCCCCGCCAGCTCGCACACGGCGGGGGCCAGGCGGTGCAGCGTGGCCCGGTCCCGCACCACCACCAGCCGCAAGGTGCGGCCCTGGGACATGGCGGCCAGTGCGTGCGGCACGTACTGGTCCATGCGGTACAGGATGCGGCCGTTGGCTTCCAGCTGGCGCAGGGCGGTGGCGCAGGCCTATGAGGGGAGGGGAGGAGGGGAGGGGAGGGCGAGGGGAGGGGAGCGGAGGGAGATGGGGGTCAGGGCAGGGCAGGAGAGCAGCGGGCACGCAGGCCCTGAAAGTAGGCTACGGTTACGGGGCTGACCGGTGGCGCTGTGACTGGTGGTGCCGTAATCCTCAATGGCAGCGACAGCAACAAACACAGCAGCAGTGAGAGTGCCAAGTGGAGTAGCAGTGGCAACACCAGCGGGGCGTGTGCGCCAAGACAGGGGGTCTGCTAAGTGGTTGTCCCCGGCGCGAGCAGTGTGGCCATGCCAGCTGTGGCGCTTGGCAAAAGCTGTCGCAGAAACAGCCGCTGTGGTGCAGGATGCGTGCGTGCGGTGCGTGAGCAGTCTGTGCGGTCGCTCACCTCAGCATCGCTTGCCGCCTTGGTGGCGTGCTTGAGGGGCGGGGCGGCAGGGGCGGGGACGAGGAAGCCGGTTGCAGCAGCAGGCACCTCCAGAGGAAGAACAGCCTGGGGGATGGAACGAAGGCCACGAAGAAGGGTAGGGGCAGGGACGGGGGAGGGATTAGGAAGGGGCAGTGGCGCAGTGCGGAGGTAGGTGCCCAAGATCGGAACCGGAAATCGGCAACTGGACCCCAGCGGCCGCAGGCGGTTGTAACATGTTACAGGCCTCGTGTGGAATCACAATTCGGGGGAGGCTCCCTGTTTGATCAATTGGCAAGGTGTGAGCATAATGCCACTTTGACATTCAATCTGGCTGCTACGTGCGAGCTGTGTTTCGTGAGGGTGTTGGCTGAACATGAAAGGGGCTGCTCTCCGAGGTCAGCTGCGCAAAAGCACTGGGCCAGCAGCTGCTTGTAGGGTGCTGCAGCAGTCTGACTTCTTGCTCACCTCGGTGTCGTCTGTTGTTGTGGAGGTGTTGGAGCGGGTTGTGGCGGCGGGGGCGGGGGCGGGGTGCAGGGCGCAGCAGAGAGCAGCTGTACGGAGGGAAGAGCCTGGGGGTAAGGAGGGCCGTCAAGGATAACGAAGTGCCGCCGCAGCAACGTAGGAGATCACAGCACAGCATATACATGTTGCACATATATGTTCCATGTAATTGTTATGAAAGCAAGGTCTGCTGTCTGGTCGCGTGCCGAAACCACGTGAGCCTTTCCGCCGCTGTTGAAGTGCCAGCCATACACTGTCCCTCACCTCGCCACTGGCTTCCAGTATGTCGAATATAGGAGTTGTGGTGCTCAGGCTGGTTGCCTCGCTGGTTGGAGCGGCCGCGTCGAAGGTCACGATGGCGGGCTTCACTTTGCTCCAAAAGCTGCTCGACTTGATGTTGCTGAACCCGTTAACGAATAGTTTATGAATATTTGTGGCTCCAGCTGTTAGCCGCTCGCCAATGGCGCCCATCACGCGAGGGGCGACCTCCACAGCCGCACCAGCCATGCCGAACAGGTCGTGCTCAAAGCGTGGCCTGCGGTCCATCACCAGCTGGAAAGGGTAGCCCTCCGACTGGTCTGGCTGAAGGAGAGACGGGCTGGTGATGCTCGCCGTGGGAGCCGCGGATGCGCGCGACATGGTGGAGGGGCTGCGCTGCTGCCGGGGCGAATCAGGGGCCGCTGCAGGTGCAACATGTGACTGAGGGCCGAAATGTGGGGCAGGAGATGCCTGGGCGGTTACTGTCCGAGCCGTGGGACGCGGACGACGACTGGAGAGCACCACAGGAGCGCGCCGCAGGGCTTGGCGAGAGGTCGCCCTGCTGTTCATTTGGAGGGACTGCATTGTGCAGAAGGACCTGGTAAGACGGTAACAGCAAATGGAACCGCCTTTGCGCTGATTCACGAATGCAGTGCGTGTGGACGAGGTTCACTGCTGATGTGTATGTGTTTGAGAAGGTCAGAAAGTCAGGAGTATGCTCAAACGTGTGAGCGGACTGAAGTATATACCCTGAGCGAGCTTAGAAACAGCAGCGTACGGCCCAGTATCACGCCCGCCCAGCACCGTCCCCAGTAGCTTTGCGCAGTAGAAAGTAACGCACTACTATGAGCTTGCCAAGGTTTGCAAAGTACAGGGCCCTTCGTCGGCCTTGAGGCAGCAGCTCTTTTGTGACCCACCGTCAGGCGAGGCTGCTGGTCTTTACGAAAAGTGCGCACTTGTGGAAAATAATTTCGCCTCAGCAGCCACTTGATGGCCTGATCCAAGCGTGGAAGGACGAATTTGTGCCAAGCTTTGAGGTGGTTTCCACTCCCAGCAGCTCCACGCACGCTGCAAAGAGCAGAAGATGGTGCTACAGCCGATCTTGTAACGCAACATGCTGTTATGCTGCTGCGGCAAAGCTCGAGCCTTCCTCGAAGCTCGTCGCACGCCTTGGTCCCTGCATTTCCTGAAGGAGAGCTCCTGCTGCTGAGGTGTTCCTGTGCAGAGCTAATCATATATATAGGCCTATGCCTGAAGCACTATCAGTTGCCAGGCACAAATAAAGTTCAACAGGCAGGCGTGCGTGTCGGGTGCAGGGGCAGGGCCAGAACACCGCGCAGAGGTGCCCTTACGTTTTCCCCTGCCCACAAGTGTCTTCTTGTCAACGTATCAACCTTGTTTACTTCCTGGCGCACTGCCCGGCCGTCACACGTGATGTTTGTCTCCTTGAAGTCGAAGCCGAGCCATACACTGCAGTGCCTTGAGAGACAGCTACGTATGTAGCTTGTATACAAGCCACATTCTTGCGAGCCATTGTAAGCGTACGTACGTGTTCTTAAACGACAAAGCCGCGTCTTCCTGCCCGTGGAGCCCTCCTCAGCTCTCGCGCCTTGCACAGTGAAGTAGACATGCCCTTGGCGGTCCTACTGAGAGGTCTGGAACCAACAGATGACATGATAGACGGGCCAAACAGTCCCTGTGTGCGGTCATCCAGCTGGATACGCAAACGTTGGAGCTTGAGTTGATTATCCAGGCCTTACCTGGCGTCTGGAAGGGACAGTATCGATGAGATGACAGTGTGAAAGGACCGCTGATACAGGCGGTCAGGGCGGCGCTTCGTTTGGCATGGTCTGGGGGTTGGGCTGCTGTTTGGCAAGCCGCCCCATGGGTCTCTCGCCCTGTAATTGTCTGCCACAGCAGCAGCCAGGTAGTACTACGTGAAGCTTATGCATAAAAGAAGACATGCAAACTGATACGGCTTCGGGAAGGACACGAGCATACAGCGTTATCGCTTGTTGCCCAGCGCGGGCGCAGGTCGTCACCGCGCATGACAGAGTTTGAGCATAACCAATGCAAAGCATTGGTGTGAATCGACTGCGACGCAGTACCGGTTGGCAGCCTTTTACGCTTTACGGCAACCCCGGCCTTCGGGCTCAGCTTCATAATCACCGGCAAGACAACAGCAATTCCTCGAGCATATCGTGGCATGGTGCAGCTTGGAGAGCGGAGGGAACTGCGGCAGGGCGTGTCCCCGCGCTGCGTGTTGTTCACTGGCGGCCGCACATGGCCAGGTAGGTGGGGCACGCAGACGTCAGGTGGCAGGCTCCAGGGTTGCCTCGTGCGACGGTGGCGCCACAGTGCTCGGTGTGCGCTGCCCTTGACGGATGGCTGCTTTGGGCTGGAGGCGGTGGGCTGTCCTGTGGCGTGGGAGGGGCCTGGCGCCCGGTGCCGAGGTGCCTGTGGGGTAAGGACGTGGATGGTTGTGAGGCATGGCTGGGCCCGGTGTAGCGTTAGAGTATAACCCAGAGTTGTTGGCTGCCGCCGCATCCTGCTGTGCCGATGAAGGAGTGAAACGGCTGGCGCCTTGCGGAAGGCGGGGTGCGGCGTTGAAGTGAGGGACACGGCGCATTGGCATGATGATGATGATGATGATGATGATGATGATGATGATGATGATGATGATGATGATGATGCGTGGGCTGCGACCCAGCCTGGGGTCCACCATGCAAGGGCAGGGGACAAGCGGCGGGCGTAGTCGTGCACAGCGTGTTGAGGGCAGCACGTGGCTGTTTGGGCAAGGATCGTGGTTTACGGGCCATTGCGGCGGACAGTGAGAAGGCAGGGTCAAGAGGGATCCGCATCGGTCAGGCAGTGCCCCCCGACGACATCCTTTACTACAACGGCTACAGCGCAGAAGACTGGGTCCTGGAAACGGCCAGGCATGCCATCGTCTGCCTGGCGACGGGGCCCAACGCCTTCACCGTCTGGGAGCCCCACCCGTTTTCGGCATGGATGCTGGACTGCAAGCGGCACCCGCGCCGGACGTCCATTGTGCTAGGCGTGCTCCCCACTGTGGAGGCGGCTGCGAAAGTTGCTGTGTTGCTCCGGGCGGGCAGTTACTGCCTTCCCCACACGCCCACATGGCCCCACCCCGTCCACCTGCCTGTGGAGGCGGTTGCAGCACTGTCCGAACCGTACCACGTGGAGCTCGTCCTGCACAACCTTCACGCCAGCCTGGCTTATCCCGGCGTCGCTGCGGTGCTGCTGACTGCAGCTGGCTACGAGGTGGCAGAGGGTTCCCCTGGGCGGGGGCAGGTGCAGGTGGTCTCCGAGCGCCTTGCCCCGGGGCCCGACGTTGAGGCGATCCTTCCACGGTGCGACTTCATGAAGGCGTGCATACGTGTGGGGGCTGGCGTTGACCCTGCCCTGGTCCAGCTGCCGAGGCAGGTCTGCTACCAGTACGGGACGCTGCGTCTGGTGGTCTACAAGCCGCGCCCAGACCCCAGCCCAGCCCAACAGCCGGCACGCGTGGACAGGGTGGGTGTGGGGGGAGCTCAGCCTGCGCCGCCGGTGCGCCGCCCCGCTCCTCCCCAGCCGGCAGCCGTGCAGGGCGGTACAGTGCAGCCACCTCAGCCTCAGCCAGCGCAGCCGTCTGCCTTCCGCCGCGGCGACTATGTCCTGGTGCGGGGGTGCCACGAACCCCTGCGTGTTGAGAGCGTGGGGCCTCTCGGGGTCGTCATCCTCGTGGCGCGCAACGGGGCGCGCAGCAGGCGCCGGGCCGCTGTCCTCCGCGCATACACGGAGGCGGTCGACCCCCCGATCCAGCCGCAACGCTTCCAGGCCCGGCACAGCACACCCTGCGAGATGTGCGAGAAGAGGCTGTGCACGCGGGACCGGCCCATGATGCTGTGCGAAGGGTGCAACACCGGCTGCCACGTGGACTGCGCTGGCCTGGCGGAGAAGCCGGAGGACGACTGGGTGTGCCCACACTGCTGCATCTTGCTGGGCCGTCTGGACCCCCCAGCCGCTGGGGGCGCCCCCAGCCTTCCGCCCGGCGGCGCTGGCACGCCACCCTCACAGAGCACGCCCGCTGCCGCCCCCTGGGACGTTGCTGCCCAGGCGGCTGCGGTGGCATGCTCGCCCACCCCACGGGCGGGCCTTGGGTCCCCCGTGTGGGCCGCAGGGGGCAGCTCTGGCGCCTCGGAGTCGCAGCACGTGGAGCCCGTCGACCTGGTGCCACCGCCAACTCAGGGTGGCCCCAGCACGCCAGCGGCCCCCGCGGCAGCGCCCCGGGCGGCTGCGCTGCAGGGGGGCGGGCGAGCACGTCGGGGAGCGCAACAGCAGCAACAGCAGCAGCAGGGACGAGCGCCACAGCAGGACTCGGCTGGGACGTCACAGCCCGCGCGGCCGCCATCTGCCCCGGATCCGCCGGGGGCCCCCTCGCCCACCCCTCAGCCATTGCAGCCGCGGCCGGCGCGGCAACCGGAGCGGCGGGGCGGGGACGCAGTCCCGGCAGGGGCGGAACCCGCAACAGGAACAGCCCTTGGAGGTGCAGCAGGCGGGGCCACAGCCATCGGCACAGCAGTAGCGGCGCGTGGGTGGGCGGCAGCAATATCCACAAGGGGGGAGGCCACAGCTGCAGGCCGGGCCGCCGCTGCAGCAGCAGCAGCCGCAGCAGCAACACCAGCAGCGGCAGGGTGGGCTGCAACAGCAGGCTGGGCCCCCGCCACGGGGACTGGGGAGCAGCGGGCCACCAGGCACAGGCCAGCACGCTTCGGCTCCCCTGCCAGGCACGACGGCCGGGCCGGATGGGGCTGCCGCAGGTGTGCAGCGGATGGAGGTCGACTCGCGCCCGTCGCCCTTGGGACGGCGGTCTCCTGACCCCCCGGCTGTTTCCCCCGCTGCCAAACGCCCCGCTGGCCGCCCCTCGGGCGGCTCCGGCCTGCGGGTGGGGTTCCTCAACAGGTCGCCTGGCCCGCAGGAGCCCCAGCGTCGCCGTACCAGCTCTGGCAGGGCAAGCAGCAGCGGCAGTGACACCTATGGTGTCGTTCTGGTGGGGCGGCGCAAGCAGGCCCTGCTAGCCGCCCTGCGGGGGCCACCTGAGCCGCCGGGCGCCCTGGCCGATCCGGAGGAGGGCCTCTGCCACCATGCCCTCTGGCAGATGCGGGATTCCTACCAGGTGTGTGCCTCGAGTGCGGGCCGGGCGGAGCTGATGGCGTACCTGCGAGGGGATGTGGACCAGTGGCGGCGCATCAGGGCTGAAGGGCCCCCGGAGGGGCCCCTACCCACAGCGGCACGAGCGGCATTGGCGGAGGCAACTGCTGCCCTGCAGGCGGAGCTGGATGTGGCGCAACTGGCAGGGGGTGGGCGGTGAGGAGCGCCTCGACCGGGGTTGGGGTCGGGGCCCTGGGGATCGTGGCGCAGGGCTGAGGGTTGGGTGTTCCGTGGTTCGGTAGGCTTGTGCTGGGCGGTGCTTCTGGGGTCCGGTTGGGTTTCAGCCGGGTGGTTGGTTAGTCGGGTGTCGTGTGTGGGGACCGCCCTTTCGCTGGGGTTCTCCTTCCGGGCGTGGTTTCGGGTCGCCGTAGCTGTCAGGAGCGTCTTGGTCGTTTGCTGGTCTGTGGAGCGGCCATCACCTTCAGACTCGGGTGCGGCCTCGGGCTGGCCTTGCGCTTGCTGGCGTCTGGCGAGCCGGTGGTGGTGTGGTGGTTCCGGGTGTCTTCTGCGTGTCTGGGTCGGTAGGTTGGGGGTTGGGGACTCTTCGTCCGTCCACCCCTGCGTCGCTGCTGGCGGCCATGCGGGCTGAGGGTCGCGGGGTTTTTTTTTTTTGGCTTCTGTCGCCGGTGTCCCTGCGTGCTGGGTGGCGTGTCTGGGGGTCGGTTTTGTGCTGGTCGGGCGGTTTGGCAGGCTGTCTGTCCTGCGTCGGGGTGCTCCTCCTGGGCACAGGGTGGGGTCGCTGTTGCGGTTGGGAGGCGGGGTCGTGTTGCTGGTCTGTGGGGCTACTGGAGCCTGGTGGTCTGCTGGCTTTGTGGCCTTCTAGGGCGGCCCGTCTGCGTGTCTGTCGTGGGCGCCTGTCTCGGCGCCTGCCCGCTGGGGTTCTGTTGGTGCCTTCTGCGTGGTCGGGAGGGTAGGTTGGGGGTTGGGGGGCTTTTGTCGTTCCGTTGCCCTTTCCCTGATCCCTTCTGTTTTCTCCCCTTGCCCTTGGTGTCTTGTTCTCTTCTCCCTGTTCTGTGGGTTTTTGGTTTCAGGTCCTCTCCTTCTCTACGTGTTCCCTTTTTGCAGTCCGGGGTGCGCTGGGTTTGGACGTTTTGTGGTGTTGGTGCTTGCCTGTGCTGGTCGGGCTTTGAGGTCCCGCTGGCCTGTCCTCTCCCGTCTCTTCACCTGTAAACCTTTCCACAGAAAAAAAAAGGGAGGTCACAGGGCACGTTATGTGGTGTGCGGTCCAACTACGAGCGCGGCTCACGGTGGGCTGCTTCTGCTCACCCGCAGGTAACAACACACTCTGCAAGCGTAAGCAACGCACGGTCTGGTCCTGAGTGCGCCGGGGGGCAACCGACACAGCAAGCGTTCTTATTTCACCTACAGTAAGTAGGTACAGTACGTCACTCTGCTACGCAGCACTGGCACGTGCGATCTCCACCGCCGACCTGCACTCCGACGTGTGCTTGCTGCGCCCTGTCGCCCTGTCTCCTATTCGTGCTTGGTTGTACGTGTATCAGGTACATATTGCCTGCTTCCCGCACCCCACCTGCTACAGACCTGGTGTGAGGCGGGCCCCATCCCTTCTGCAACGGCCCAGCACCAGTGGTGTTGGCACGTGCCGTGAACATTGTGTCCCTGACCCCGCAATCAAGCCACCACACTGCCGACTGTGCGCTTGTCTGTCACATGTGCTGCCTTCGCACGTAATTTGCCGCTCCCGAACTCACCACTACCCTCCCGAACGTGCTGCACCCGATCGCCTTGCAGTGCAGGCTCTGCGGCGCCCGCCTTGTCCATCATGCCCTACCTGCTCACCTCCTACAATCGCCCTACACCGGGGTCGTGCATGCCATCCGTGACAACCACAGCCGACGCGACCCACAGCGCCTGCGCAGCACCAACTGGACACACACGGCACAACTTCCTACCCGTACCGCAACAGCCTGTGCACCGCGCCCCACCACCTCTCAGGCCATCGGTCCTATGTCCTACGGTACTCCACGACTGCACGTGCCAGTGCCCTGCAGTCACCCCCTAAGGTTGCTGGTGCGGTGCGCATCTCCTGGGCGTGCTGCCGAGTTCCTGTGCTCCTGCTCCCCTGCACCACCCTGCTGCCACGCAGAGGCAGGTGGCGCCTGGCGTGCGAGTGGCGGCCCTGCTAGGTGGCGAAACCCGCGGGTGAGCATGACCGTACTGTGGAAGGCAACGCCTTTGCACGTGGGTGGGCAGGGGCGGGGCAAATGAATGAAGTGATGTCGCAGTGGAAGCGGTTGTGGCAGGGTGGGTTTAGTGATGGCTGTGGGAGCACATGTTGCGTTGAGTTGCAGTATGATTCTAGGAGTTTGGCACATGAACTGGCAGGGGCGGCGGCAAAGGACGCGGGAGGCGATGGACAATGGACCTTGAGGCGAGCGCAAGGCCAGGGTGTCGTGCGGCTTCATGCTCAAACGTTGGGGCGGGAAATGGACCGTCGCACGTGGTGGCAGGCACAGGCGCACGGCTGGTCATTTCATAGGTGTATTCGCGCACCAGTGCCGCTGCGGGCAGGGGACAGGCGGGGCAAGGGGGAGGGGGGCGCAGGTCCCATGTCTGCCTTCATGCTCAAACTCCACTGTGTAGGCTCAGCAACAAATTCGCGCCAGTGCCTTTGGCGTTGCTGCATATCCCAACAGGCTGGGCTACACAGTACACGCACTCTCTCACCGCATAGGCGACACACTCTTGCGCTAGGGAATCTCTGTTGTACTTGCGCGCAACGGTCGTAGTTGCAACGGTATTGCAGTTGTACTGCGCGGTAGTAGCCGCGTGGTACTACATAGTTGCATGGTTACATGCCTCCTCGCGTCAAGAGGTGTTCGCAATAACGGTATACAACTACCGTACATGGCGGCCGGCGAATGGGGAGCATGAAGACGTGCCACGTCAGCACAGGCACGTGGCAGGGTGCACAAGGTAGCCGCACACGTCACTGCCAACTTGCTTGCACGGGCGTGCTGTCACAAGTTCGCAGTACATATTGCGCTCTAGGAACCATTGAGGTAGGTCCATTGGGGGAGGTTGCGGTCCTAGACGCGCAGGTCTTGAGGGTGCACGCTTGATAGCCGTTGCACGTGCGTTTGAGTCTGAAGACCTGGAACGTGTCTAGCGCCATTGCGCCCATGCAATGCCGTGGGCCCGACCCATGGGTCGTGCCCTTTCTTTGTCCGCCAGCCTGTACCACAACTTCTGTACCTGTAATGCATACAAGTACTTTATTTCAAATGCACAGGATAATATGATGCAATGAGCTCCCCGGCGTCAGGTCGCCGCGGCGCGCGAACCGCGCGGCAAAATGCAGCCGCCGGCCGCGAGCCCTCTGCCGCGCCGCCGCAACATCGCCTGCAGATCAACCTGGGCACCAGCATTGTGCTGCATCCGCGGCTGGCCGCCTGCGTGCTGCACGAGCTGGTAAAGTTCCTGTTCTACACGCGGGGACAGGCCAACACGCCCTTTGAGCAGCTAAGAGGGAAGGTGGAGGTAAGGTGCACAAGGATCCGTGCTTTGGCGGCTGCTGCGGTTGCGGATTGCAGGCGATACCAGTAGTCGGCTTGCGAGAGATCCTCAGGGACCGCAGCTTGTCAAGAGTGCATAATGCGTACACGGGTTACGTCATACCGCAACATTGACTACTGTATGTTGCAGGCCGCACTTGCCGAGCTGACGGACGGGGCTGCGGGAGGGCAGGTGCCGCAGGGCCCATCGGGCGGTGCAGCTACAGGGACAGAGACAGACCAGGAGGCCGCTGCTGCAGAAGGCGCGACTGCTAGAGGTACTTGTGCAGACGGCGACCAATCCATGGGGCAGCGGCAGCAACAGGTGCCGCCGCAGCGGCTGCGGCCTAGCCTGCGCCGCCGGCGGAGGGTCCGCCTGCCGTCCCACATCAAGCGCCTGGCCAAGGTGCGCTGCGGTGGTGCATTCCTGCGTTTGCACAGTCACGCTGCACCAAGCACGTGAAGCATGACTGTAGGGGATATGCGCTGGCGTCAGTTGGTAATGGTGGGAGACGTGCGTGTGGGCGGCCAGCGGGCCGGCGGGCTGGAGGGACAGCTGCTGACCCCTTTCTTTCATTATAGGTGCATGTGTCCCGCGCGCGTAGCCCCGCCAAGCGAGGCGGCACGTCCAACTTCCCACCCTATCAGCCTGCAGGGCACTGGCAGGCCCACAGGATGTCCTGCTGCCCGTCCCTAACCCGTACAGTATCCCTACCTTCCCACTACCGCTTTCCTGGTACCTCGCCGCCCTTATCGCTCTTCCCGTCGGCCTACATGACCCGCCAGTCGCAGCGTTCGGCACCCACAACACACCATCCAACGTACTGCGTGCCTCTCCCCACCCCCAGTTCGTGGGCTCCATGGACACCCTGCTGTCGTCCCTCAGCCCCCAGCTGCTGGCCTCCGCCCTGCCCTCGCACGTGGCCCTCACCTTCGGCCCCTCGCCCGCCCGCCCGCGGGAGGTCTACTGCATCACCTTCAACCCGCCGCTGGCAGCTGCACCCGTGGTCGCTGCCGCCGCCGGTGCCGGCGGCGGCTCCGCACCGCCGCCCGCTCAGCAGCGCACCCCCTTGCCGCCCAAGCCCTCACACGGGGACTGCAGCACCATCCAGTTGCCGCAACGGTGCCCACACCAGCAGGGAGTGGTTGGCGGACTGGGAGGCGGAGGAGTGCCAGCAGCACAGGCAGTGCAGGGCCCGGCGGCGGGGGGCGGTGCCCTTGTTGCCCCTAGTACCCCTCAAGGAGCACCGGCGGCGCTGGAGGCAACGGCGGCGGCGGCGGCGCTGCAGCTGGGTCCCGATCCCTGTGCCGCGGCGGCAGCGGCACTGACGGATCGGGAGCGGTCGGCGCTGCGTCGTGCGATGCGGGGCGTGGTGGTGTCCCAGGAGCAGGTGCCGGCCTGGGAGAAGCTGCTGCGTGAGTGCCAATGACGCGTCAACCGTGTGCGTTGTAAGCGTGGAAGGGCGCTTGTGAAACCGTGCACCCAGTCGAAAATTCATGGACAGACCGTGCTGGTGTGCAAGCCCTCCATGCGTGCGCGAGTGGCACAACAGTGGTACGCATTTTCGCCAGGGCCCTGTTACTTGCGCAGTAACGTTCTCACAACGTACACTGTCAGCGCACAAGACACACTGTGCCCCACCGGTACCGCGTCCTGTCCTGCCCCAGGACCCACCAGCATGTTCCTGGCGATGATACCCGGCCGCTCAGGATGGGCGCCCCAAGCAGCGGCAGCAGCGGCAGTCAGCAACGGCTGCGGGATCGGGAGTGGCGCCGCTGGGGGCGCTGGCGGCGGGCTGGTAGCACGACGAGGGAGGCTGGGCGTCCCGGTGTTCAAGGCGGCGCAGCGGCTGGTGCTGGGAATGGGGCCGCCCGCGGCGGGAGGGGGCAGGGCGGCGGGGCGCGCGGTACGGCGGGCGCTGCAGGTGGGTGGATGGTGGGCGTTAGCGGTTGCTGGCGCGGCTGCTGCTCACCCATGTTGAACGAATGTAGATCCGTACGGCTGTAGCACGCAGCTTTGATGCACTTGTCGTAGCGCAGATGGCAAAATATGCCGTACGGAAGGATCGGGAAGCGTTCTGTGCCAGCGTTACATATAGCCGCTTTAGACACTGCATTGCGTGGAGTTGATTTTCATCATCCTGTGATTACAATGTTAAGCTCAATGAACTGACATGCCTATGCTCGCTCATGCGCCGCGGCCCCCCGTGCAGGTGCACCTCGAGGTGCTGAGCAGCGGCGCCACGCACACCCCACCCGCCGACGCCCACCCTCCCACATCCGCACCAGCCGGCACAGCCGCAGCCGCTACCCCAACCCCCACGGCTCCGCCAGGCGCCGCCTTGGCCGCCACCTGCACGCCCACCTCCGCCTCCACCGCCTCGCCCGCCGCGCTGGCCTCCCTGCAGCTGGCCACCAGCCAGCTGTGCCTCTCCACCACACCTGCACCACGTGACCACCAGATGCCGGACCAGCGGCCGTGGCCGTTAGGCGCGGGAGACGCGGGATACGGCGGGTTTGGACAGGGAGTGGCCGGCACTGGTGACACCCACAATAGCGGCAGCTGTTGCTGGTACGTGTGCAGCACCCAAGTGCGGAGCGTGGTGAAGCCGGAGGAGCAGGAGCAGGGGTGAGGTTCTGCGTGTGTAGAGTGTAACACAAGGTGCCACAGTGGCCAGTAGGGCCTGCGAGCTGATGCTATGTGAGGTTGCTGCGTTTATGTGTGGGTTGCACCCCGGTCCCGGTAGGTCGTACGCTTTTACACTGCTCCGCAGAGCCGGCTCACAGCAGGGAGGCCCTGCAAGGGTCCTCAAGGCAAGCGAGCGGCCCCCGGTAGGTGCACCGGTGCATGGAGGATGGTGGCGGCAGTGGTGGCGGCCGGGCATGTGCATGGCAGCTTGGGCGTTGTGGCCCACTGCCCCTGGAGGTATGATAGGCATTGATCGGTGCGTGCCAGCAGCTCTGCGTGCGGGCCCTTGGCAGGCGAGATCTGCAACGTGCACATGTACGGACCTGGAGCGGCCTCTTGGCACGGTATACATACATGCACGTGCTTCGCTGGTGTGCAGGTCCTCACACGGGACCGTTAAGTAATGCAGGCTGTTCGTGGTGGTGCGTGTGTGCGAGCAGCGGTGGCTCCCGTACTGCGCGCTGTCGTGAGAAGGGGCTGGGCATCAGCGGTGCGACGCACGGACTCAGGGACTCGCCGCACACCACCGTGCACAGTGCCTGCGTCGCACACGGCCTGGCAGGGCTGCAAATCAGAGCAGGCACCACGGTGTCAGTGTTTGTTGACATTCTCTTACACAGGTAGGTGCCCATCGTTGTCGTCCACGCAATGACTGCCTGCACCACATCACCATCGTTGTCGTCCACGCAATGACTGCATGCACCACATTACTTCACGGAGCCACCAAAGCCGCGCGGACGCTCCCTGCCTCCGACAGCATCAGATGGTAGTTGGGGACAGTGCCCGCGCGCCCGGGCGCAGCCTCAGGATTGTTACGCCGGCAAAGGCCACCACTCCTCTGCGCGGTCGAAGTACATTCATCAGGCGCATGCCTACCGTAGGCCATACAGTCGTCTTGATTGAGCCTAAGCGCCGCCTTGGCAGCGGCAACAGTACGTGAAGGCCATCGCCTCGGGATCGCGCAGGAGATGGCAAAGAACAGTCACACGGTACGGCAGGCACGCCACTCAGATAACGCCACTCAGATAACGCCATGCACGCCCGCATGCTTTCCATGCAACCCACGCCTGGAATGTCGCAGCAGTATCACGTCTTGTCAATCGGCACAAGGACGCAGGAGGGTGTTGAAACAAACAGCAGTTCTGGAGGGATGCATGCATGCAGGCAACCTCGCTCTAACCCCACACCATTTGGATGCTTTGGCCACACAACGCTTGCGCATAAGAGGAATGCTCACCCACCGGGTCAATTGCTTTGCCGCTCTGCGGTCATCCCTTGACCAAACACAATGGCTGGACAACATGATGAATGGATGGAATGCAAGCAATGCCCAGGAGACGCAACCAGGGAGGGACGTCTCCCTGGGGGTGCAGATGTATGTGCCCGCTGCAACCAGCTCGCTAATCGGTTCCCAGGACCATCCTACATGTTCCTTGGGTCGCGTCCCCACCGCTCTAATCCCCATGCACCCAACATGCCCCCTAGAGTATCCCCGTACATCCCCCCGTTCAACGCTACCTCACACTCACGCCGGCCCCCGCCCCCGCTGCCCGCTGGGGCTCCTGATCACCTCGTCCCTCCCGCCCCCCGCCACGTCCGGCACCGCCATCGCGGCACCGCTCCTCAACAGGCCCGACCCGCCCGACCCAGCAGACCCAGGCGCGTACACCCCCGAACCCGTGCTGGCGGCACTGCTGCCGCCGCTGCTGCGTCCGCCGTGGGCCTCCGCCACCGCGCCCGGCGGCCCGCTGCGCCCCACCGCCAGCACCGGCTTTGCGGCGGGCGACAGCGGCTGCCGCGGAGCTGCTCCGGAGCTCGCTCCGGAACCACTACCCGCCTCCCCGGACCCGGACCCGGAGCTGTCGCCCGCCAGGGGGTTGTCGTACACCTTGTGCTGCGACGGGCCGGCGCCCATGATGGCGGAGGCGGTGGAGCGGACGGGCAGCGGGCCGTGGCGGCCGCCGTCGCTGGCGGACAGGCTGTGGCCGGAGGACAGCCCGCCGCCGCCGCCGCCGGCGAGGTCGCCGCTCCCCTGCCGGCTGCTGCCAGGGGGGCTGGGCAGTTCCGCCGCGCCGCGTGTGGGCGTGCCGTGCACGCGGGGGCTGCCGCCTCCACCGCTGGTGGCAGCGGCGGCGGCGGAGAGCGCAGCGGCGGCGGCCGCCAGCTGCGACTCCTGCGTGCGCGGCAGGCGGCCGCGGGCGCCGCCGCCTCCGCTGGGGCTGTTCGCTCCGTGCGGAGGCGGGGTGGGGGAGGGCACAACCTGCGCGGAGCCGCCTAGCCAACGGTGGTGGTTGGATGGGCTGGAGCTACCGTTACTGGTACCGTTTCCCGCGTTGACGTTGCGGTGCGAGGAGGCGCTGTGGCCCGAGGACTGCACCTGCTCGCCCATGGGTCGGGAGCCGCGGTTGAGGACGGACAGCTCGAAGTAGTGCGACGAGGCGGCCTGCGGCGGGCTGGGGAAGGGGCCGCTGCCGCCAACGCCACCGTTTGTGCCGCTGCCGCCGCTGGGCGCCGGCACCAGCTGGTTGGTGCCCTGCCGCGACGCGCCGGCCGTCCACCCTCCTGCCGCCGTGTGCGGCTGTTGGCCGTGCTGGTGCTGCGCTGCGCCCCTCGCCGCCAGTGGTGTCTGGCCGGGTGTGTAGTCGTCACTGTCGCTGTCGTCCGAAGTGCTGTTCAGCTCGTCGCTGATGTTCCTCCGCATAGGCCGCAGCTCGCGTGTGGACATGGGACTCACCTGCACCCCGCCTGCCGCCGCCGCCGCCCCTGGCCCCGCCCCCGGCCCCGGCACCGCCGCCAGCCGCCCCGGCGACGTCGGCCCTCCCGCACCCACCCCCACCGCCGGCGACGACCCCGGCCTGCTGCCCCCCGCACCCCGCTGCACCTCCGTACTCCCCGGCAACATCCCTGCTCCGTTGTCCCCCGCAGCCGCCATGCCCCCTGGGGCCACGACCACCACCGATAGCTGCCCCCCGTCGCCGCCAGGCTGCATCGCCGCCGCTGGCAACAGGCCGCTGTCGCCGCCAGGGTTGCCCTCCCCAGCGCCCGACTGCCTCGCGCCCCGTGGCGGCAGCGGCCCGAACAGCGTGCGCATGGCCTCCAGCACATTGTCCTTGCACAGCGGGCAGGTGATGTCCCTGCCCAGCCACTGCTCAATGCACTGCACGTGGTAGAAGTGCTTGCAGGGCAGGTGCTTGACCTGCTCGCCGTCCTCAAAGTCGCACAGGCAGATCGCACACGTGTCCGTGCCGCCGTCATCCTCAGCAGCATTGTTGGCGGCAACGCCGTCGACGTGGGTGCCGTCGGCGGCTGGCGCGGGCGTTATGCCGCCGGCGCCGGACGCGCGCGGTTGGCGGAGGGCGGAGCTTGGCCGGTCCGTCGCGAGCGGCACAGCGTCGATAGCGGCGCCGCCGCCGCTGACAGATGTAGGAGCGCGCATGGCGCCGCCTCCGCTGACGGAGCGCTTACGCGCACTGACGCCGGCGACGGCTGGGGCAGTGCTGCCTTCGGCTTCTGCCGCAGCCTGTAGCGCGTTGCCCTGCAGGGCAGTCAGGAGTGGCGAACGGGTCAAGGCACACCATCGCAGGGCAAAGCAAGTACTCCTTGGTCCCCATCCCGCTCAAGTCCACCGCTCCTCTCAGCGCGTACTGCGTCCCCGTTTCCCTAACCAGCTGCCCCTCCCTCCCACCCTCACCGCGTCATCCGCCGCCGTTTTGGGTGTGTCGCTGGCGCCCGTGGACACAGCGCCATCACCATCGCCAGCGACGGCAACAGCGGCCCCCGCCGCCGCCTTGGCCGCCAGCGCTGTCTTGGCGCTGTAGGTGCTGGTCTCCATCATGCGCAGGTAGCGGCGGGGCACGCGGTGGCGGGGGCCGCCGGCACGGGGGCCGCCAGGGCCGCCGGCGCCCGCGGCTGCAGCGTTGGCGGCGGCAGCCATGGCGGCTGCGGCGGCCTGCGGGGCGGAGGGCGGAGGGTGTTGCAGCGGGGAGGAAGGACGCGTGGTGCAACGTGCCAGATATTTCGTGCAGCACCGCTGAAGTCCTGCTTTGCCCGCTGGCACACGATATACAGGAGACCGGGCGCGTATGTTCAGACGGGGCGTCCCTTTGCGCTATGTCCAGAGCCCATCCAGACCCTTATCCATCGGTAGAGCACGCACCTGCCGCCTCAGCTGCACGGGCCTGAACACGCAGTGCCACAGGCACAGGAACAGCAGCATGGCTCCTGCTGCTGCTGACGAGGCGGCGATCATCATGATGAACTGCGGCGGCATGGAGGAGCGCTGCGCCACGCCCTCCCACACCACCACCGGCCCGCTGCCCATGCGCTTGTCGGTGTTGCCGCGGAAGCGGATGGTCACGCTGGGGGGATGACGGGCGTGGGCACACGTGCGGAGAACAACAGGGTCGAGCGCAAGTGTTGGACACAGCAGATGGGGCGGAAGCGGATGGGATGGCCACGCTGGGGGACAGGCGCAGAAGTGGGGTGGGGAGCAGCCTGCACTGCGCTTCAGTGCAGAGTCTGGCTGTTGGACCAACAACGCTGCCGTACAGTGCAGGGACGTGCACGCACGCGCGCGGTCAGCTGGGCTCCAAGCTTCACAACAGGCTCTCCAGCCTGCCAACCCGCGTTCCCCATCTCCCTCGCACCCCTCCCCTCTCACTTTGTGGCTGTCATCTTGTACGAGAAGTACCCCCCCTGGTCCACCAGCGAGGGCAAGCGCGCCTGGAAGCCCGTGTCGGTGGACACGGTGAGGTAGTCGCCGTCCGCCAGGCCCGTGTAGTTGATGGTGAGCTGCACCACGGGCTGGCCGGTCGTGATGGTCCAGCTGCACACCGTGCCTGGGGGCAAGGGCAGGGGAGGGAAAGCAGGGAGGGGCGCGCGATGGTGGGTCATGCTCGGGTCGCACACGCGTCACCAAGCAGCCCTCGTGGTGCAGTGGGGTGCGGGGAGCCAACCTGGCCGCCCAGTGCGGTTGCGACATGCGACGAACGGGGCCCTGGGCGCCACACTCACTGCGGACGTGGCTCTGGTCTCAACGCGCCACACCGCCCCGCCCCGACCCCATCTGCCACACCTGGCGCGTACGAGACCTATCCGCCATGCAGGCGCCCGTTGTTGGGACCCCGCCCGGTCCCGACACCTGGCCCACCAGGTCCCGCACCGCCTCACCTGGCGCGTACACCACCTGCCTCAGGTCGTCCGAGGGGAACTTGCCGCGCTGCTGGTTGATGATGGTGATGGTGTTGGGGGCGCACAGCAGCGCCTGGGGCAGCTCGGCCTCGTACAGGATGGAGGTGCTGGTGCCGGCCTGGGGTGGGGTGGGGCGGGGTGGAGTGGAATGGGGTCCGCACCGGGATTGTGGAAGGCCTCACGTGCACAGCTGTTCGCCCGACATCTGCGCAGGCTCCCTTCCTGCAGCTAGCACCCGCCCTTCACCCACCTGCACGTCGGGCGCAATCTGCAGCGGTGTGCGCAGCAGCGTGCCGGGGTAGGACAGGTAGATGGTGTACTTGGTGCTGCGGGGCAGGAGGGGGAAGAGGGGCAGGAGGCGGGGGGAGGAGCGAGCACCGGTGGAGCGCAGGGTTGGTCAAGGTCGGGCAGGCGCCATAGAGGTCACGCAAGGCGGTTCTCCCACACCAGGCGCTTCCGTAATCCACAAGCGCCGGAGCCAAACGCATGATGACGGTGTGCTCCGTCCCCCACATGCCGGCCGTTGAAGCCAGCCCTACCCGCCCCAGCTTTCCCGCCCGCTCCTGTGCTCACCCCGGGATGACGTTGAAGGTGGCCAGCCCCTGGTTGTTGGTGTCCACCTCGCCCCACAGCGTCTCCGCCAACCCGTAGTCCACCTCAGTAGCCAGCGGCTGCTGCTGCTGCTGCAGATGCCGCATCTGTTGCTGCTGCGTCAGCCCCACGTCAAACCCCTCCCGCGCCCCCTCGGCGCTGCCCCCATCTCCCGTCACCACCTCCTCCGTCACGTTCCCGCCGCCGACATCTGCGCCGGTGATGACGGTGTCCCCGGAGGCTGCGGGGCTGGGCGCCAGCAGCGTGGACACCTGGCTGGTGCTGCTGCTGGCGCTGCCCACCAGCAGCGTGGGGTCCTCGGGCACGGTGTGAAGCGACACGGTGACGCCCTGCGCGATGACGTAGAAGCCCAGGCCAGGGGAGACCACCACGCGGCTGAAGCGCAGCTTGAAGGTGCAGGTCAGCAGCTGCACGCTGAGGGGGATGGCGGTGGTGTTGTGGGTGACCTGGGGGGTGTGTGGGGAAAACGGGGGGCGGTTCGGAGCACTTGGGACAGCGGTCCGGCCGTGGGTGGCGACAAAGCGTGGCAAAAACGAGCTCCCTACATGATGCGAGCTCCCTACATGTATAATGTTGAGCCGCTGTATCACAATCGCTCTTCGACGCCAGCTCTCCAGGGCCGCTTGGAAGTGTGCTGGATGCGAGCCGCACAAGAAACACATCGTCACCAACAACGCCAGCCTACTCCCTGCACTTGCCTTCTCGGCGCCCCACCTCCCCGTGGCCCACCTCCCTGTTCCCCACCTGCAGCTGGCTCATCTCCAGCGCGGGCAGCGAGGGCGTGAGGCTGTCGGTGAGCTGCACGAAGTAGGAGCCGGGCGGCAGGCGCAGCTGCGCCAGGCGGGGCGTGGTGGAGTAGGTGTCCGACAGCGTGGCGGACGGGTCGGACGAGATGCTCTGCACCACCATGGCGTAGAACGACACGCTCCAGCTCCTGCGGCCGGGAGGGGGCGGGAGGGGGCCAGGAGGGGTGGTTGGGGGCACGAGGCACGCGAAGGGTTTGCGGGTACGAGGCAGTCAGAGTGGACCGCCACCTGCGGCCTCAAACAACTTAGCATGCATGCATGTGCAAGGGAGTAAAACGAACAAGCGTGGGGTGGTATGTGTTAATAGGCAGCACGGAAGCTGCGCGTGCGGTTGCGGCCCACCTTGTTGCGGGCAGGTCAAAGTCCGTGAAGATCTGTGAGGAGGGCAGGAAGGTGACGTTGACGACCACAGGCACGCGGCCGTCGGGCGGCGGGGCGGGCGCCAGGCTGGCCGGCACGTCCACCACGTACGACATGGCGCCCCCGCTGCCGCCGCCGCCGGGCTGCAGGGTAGCGCCGCCGCCGCCGCCGATTGTTGTGCCGTTGGCCAGGGGAGTGGGCAGCTGGACGGAGTAGGTGCCGTAGCTGTAGGACGTTGGGACCACGGCCTGCGGTGGGGGTGGGTCAAGGCGGCGAAGAAGGTTCAGGGGAAGCGGCAGGGGATCGCGCTTTGGTGCCGCAACGAAAGCGTAGTAGCAGAGGAAGGCGCCTTCCCGAATGCGTAACAGCTCCCTTGAGGCGCTGCAGGGCATCTGAAAATCACCGCACCCAAGGTCCTTGCCACGCTACCAACCCCGATCACCCTCTATCCATGGACGGCCATGCCACCGCCCAGGCTCCAGTACCCCCACCGCCCTAGGCGCCCCTCACCATGTACGCCACGTCCCCTGCCGCCGCCTGCTCCCCACGCAGCGGGAACACAGCGAAGGACGCCGACCCGTTGGTCCCCGGCTGCGCCGCGTCGCAGTCGCCCAGGCCAGACACACACCTGCGTGGAACCAGCAGCAGAGGTGCAATAGAGCGCTGCGTTGACTCAGCATTGGGCGGTCGGTATGATGAGTGTGGCTGTGTTGCACGGGGCACGAGCTGCAACGGGTTGGTGAGTGTGGCGTTGCCTGAGGAACAACGGCGCATCACCCACCCCGTCCACTTCGTCTGCCTCCTTAACTCACCACCGTCAGACCCCCTCCACCCGCCTTGCGGGCCAGGGTGCCTACAGGTCCCTTCCCCCGCCCCCTTCCCGCCCCCGCCCACCTCCTCTTGCGCGCGATGCCGTTGTACATCACCCGCAGCTGCACGCCGGAGGGGGACACCGTGCTGCCGTTCACACGGACCTGGACGTGGACGCACGGGACGGCATATGGGGGGTGGCAGGTGCACAGGTGACGAAGTACTCAACTCACAGGAGTTGGGCAGGTGGGCCGGCAAGTTGCGGAGACGCACGTAAAACCATCCGAGCGGGTTGCTCTTGTGTAGGTGGGAGCAACGCACATGTGCGGCTGGGATGTCCTGCCTTCTAAAATGCGCGACAACGTGTTACAGGCACCTATCGAAACTCGTAACCCGCAAGCATGACACACTCAGCCATGTATGCTAGAGGTAATTGCCTTCACCCCTAGGCGACAGCAGCGTGCCCCCGCCCCCCCCCCCTTCTCCCCATTTCCGGTACAGTTACTTTGCCGCTTTGCGTTCACCCCCCCCTCTCCCACCCCTTCCCTGCTCTTCCTTGCCACCGCCCCTTGCCTCCCCACCTGCACTGTGATGTTCGTGGCGTTGAAGGCCATGGCCACGGAGGGCATGGGCGCGCTGGGGCCCGCCGGCGCCGCCCCCGCCGCCGGGCCGGGCGGGTCCTCGGGCAGCGCCGCGCGGCCCAGCACCACGTACGGCTTGCCGAACACGACGACGCTGTAGTCGGAGCGCCTGGCGCCGGGCGGCAGGCGGATGCCTGCCACCACGTAGGCGGGGGTGGGGTCCAGCGACTGCGCGGCCTGCGGGTCCGTGGCGGGCGGGTGCAGGTGTGGGATAACACGCACCACTGACATAACAGCGTAAGCTGCCTAACAGAGTTCCGGCATATTTCTCATCTCAGCCAGTCCAGTGACCCGGGCTCAGCGTGCTCCCGCTCTTCACTCCTCCCCCTGCCCGCCCGCTCCCCGCACCTGGCACGGCCACGCCGCTCCCCCCGCGTCCACCACGCTGGCGTCCACCGCCTGGCTGTACAGGTTGAGCAGCGTGCTGTTGCCGGCCGTGCTGCGCGTGTCCCAGCCGCTCACGTTGATGCGCACCGCCACGCCGCCGGGGCTGCCGGGCCAGCAGGCGGCCGGCGTGGGGTCGGCGGCGGGGAAGGACAGCGACCAGCAGGAGGCACGCGTGGACAGGCAGGCTGCGGGGGCGGGGAGAATGAGTAAACTGTCTTTAGGTGAGTTTGGCGGTAGGAAGGTAAGAAGAAGGACAGAGGGGACAGGGACCAGCACTGAGGGTCAGGAGGGTTACAAGAGATTTTGGCATCGGGCACGTGGGGCAGATATATACTTGCAAGGAGTGCCTGGTAGACGGCGAAACAACATACGGGGCCATACGCGACGCGTGCACTGCACGCACCGTTTGCGTTGGCGAGCCGCCGCACGCCCAGCCTCCCGGTGCCGTTGTTCAGCGTCACCACCCACAGGTCCTGTTGGTGTGGATGCCCAGGTGCATAGTGAAAAAGACGAGCTGGGACCCGTGGTGGACGTGGCCCACCACGCGCACAGTCAGCCTCCCAGCACAACATGCACTCGTATGCCCCCATCAATTCTACTGCGTGCTTACCCTGAGCTGCACTCAACAACCCTGTGCACTTGTCCTTGTTACGGCCCCCCCTCGGCCCCTACCTGGCCGCCCCGCTGCAGGGAGGCGCTGGCCGCCACCACGGAGGGTGCTGCGCCCAGCCCCGCGCCGTCCGCCACGCCGTTGGTGGGCAGGAGGGGCAGCCACAGCTGCACGACAAACATGATAACGTGTGTGGGCGTCCGGCAGTAAGTACTACGTGGATACCTGTTCCTCGCAAGATGCCTCCAGTTCACCTTCACAACGCGCATGTCAGTGCAGTTCAGGCTGGCGACGAGAGGCTTTGCACTGCCTGGGCAAGGCCCCCAGCAGCCATAAGGCTCTGCACGCAGGACTCTGACCGTGGCACGTGCACTCATGCAGCAACCCCAGGCCCCAACTAAATACCCCACCTGTGTTAGCTGTGTCGAGCGCGCTGTGCTGCTGGCTGCGTCCGGGTCGGCGCAGCCCGGCTCCATCAGCCACACGTCGGTGCGCGCAGGCGCCCCGGCGTCAGGGGAGCTGGCGCCGCCCAACAGCGCCACCGTGCCGTTGGTGCCCACGCCTGCAACCACAACACCAGCGAGCACGGAGAGACACATGGCTGTCAGGTTGCGCAAGAGCTGCCAGGCATTCATCTCTCTGCACGGCCCCAATTGCATCCGCCGCTGCGGGCCCGAGCACCCGAGATACAGCCCGCGTTGTGCCGGCACGTTCCGTCTAGGCCACGTATCGCAGCAACCCACCAACCCGCTTACCCCGCACGGCCATCATCGCGTGGTCCACCCTGGGCCCCGGCCGCGGCAGCGTGTGGTTGGGCGGCGCGAAGGCCCAGGCGCTGATGTGCGTGGAGGGCCCCCCCGCCGCGTAGTTGACGCCCGGCTGCATGCTCCACACCCACGCCTCGTCCAGCACCTGGCCGGTTGTGGCGGACACGCCCCCCGTGCACACCATGGAGTAGATGGCCAGGCCGGACCGGGGGGCGCAGGCGTGGCGGTAGCGCGGCTGGAGCTGGGGTGGGGCGGGGAAGGTGGGGAAGGGTCACGTAAGGTTGTGGGAGACAGGGGGCTAGGCGGGTGGAAGGTTAATGTGCCGCAGCACCACCTGTCGTCGACGATTATCTGCATGTGGCAGGTGGCAGCCTACGGTATGCCACGGCGCTGCGCCCCGTGGCGTTCAGGCCGCGTGCCATCAGCAGCATACGGTATGCATACACCAGACTCCTTGCTTGCGCATCACGTAGCATGGACCCACCGTGGGCACGGTGTTGTAGCCGGGCGCGGTAAGCCACCGCTTTGCACCCACGTCCAGCAGGCACGTGCTGGCCGCATCCTGCGCCGGCAGGAACCCCAGCGTCCTGCCGGGCGTGCTGAGGTCGCCCCCCAGCAGCGTCACGGCGCCCAGCACGCCCTGCAGCCCGCCGTACAGCGCCACGTACGTCGCATTACTGCCCGCCGCGTTAGCTGTCGTACTCGTGGAAGTGACGTACGCCGAGCCGTACCAGAACCGCGGGTAGCAGGAGGCGGCCCCGGGCGTGTCGGCGGGCGGCGTGAGCTCTTCCCAGGTGGCGACGTAGGCGCTGGTGGCAGGTGCGGGCCAGCCGGGCGGAGCTGCGGGAAGCTGCATGGAGCTGACCGACAGGCGCCAGATGCCGGGAGAGGGCCGTGTGATGAGGTGGTCTGCTGGTGCCGACTCCTGGGTGGGCACCTCTGCCACGTGCATGTAGATGGCGGTGTTGGTGGGGTCGCCCGGGTCGGGGGTGCCGGGGGTAGGGGTCGCCGGCACCCCGATCAGCCGGCGGTCCCACAGGGGGTAACCGGGTGTGGGCGAGGCAGAGGTGCCGAAGGGCAAGGTGGCGCAGGTGGAGTTGGTGGACGATGCCGAATCGCGGTTCGGGGAGTAGGCCCCGGAGGGGAGCTGTGCGCAGGTGGCGGTGGCGGTGGTGGAGGTTCCGTTGGTGTACCACACGGGTGTGCGGCGGCCGGTGGTGAGGTCCACCAGCCACAGGTCGGAGAGGTGGTAGGAGCCGGCGCGAACCTCGGGGGCGGGGCCGGGGGGCAGCTTCCACGAGGCCCGGTCGGGCAGGAAGCGTGACGGGACGCCGATGGCTGCCGCTCCCCTGTACGACACCCCGCCCACCACCAGCATCATGCGCTGGCCGCCCACCACCACGGTTGTGGCCAGGGCATTGTCCCGCGGGGCCATGTCGCCCGACAAGGGGGGCAGCCACTGCCCCGGCCCCGGCCCCGCTGCCGCCCCGTCCAGCGTCCACAGGAGGGTGCTGTCCTGGGGTGCCAGGTAGAAGGCCGCCTTGGCGCTGGGCAGCGGCTGAGGAGTCTGCCAGCCGCCGTACAGCCACACGCGCGGCTGCAAGAGGGGGAGAAGGGAACGGGTCAGGACCTTGTTGCGCGGGTTGAGATGCTTTCAGACACGGGCCCATGCACCTGTGGTGCACACGCCGTCATGCCCCCGCCTTGTGTCATCCGCTGCCTAGCTGCCTCCGGTGAAAAGCAAAGCCCCTGCTGCAGGCGGGGCCCTTCTGTGGCAGCTCACCTGGCTCAAGGACCCGTCCACCCACGAGCCGCACCCCGACAGGCTGCCCGGCCGTACGGCGCCCCACTGCCGCTCCGCGGCAGTTATCCGGGCCGTGTCGTACTGCACGCTGACGCCGCCACCGCCCGCCGCCGTCACTGCGTAGGCCGCCAGCAGCAGCGGCGCACCGGCGGGCGCGGCGGTGGCACTGGGGTTCTGCACGTCCCGCACCACGCCGCCCATGGTGTACAGCACGCCGCCTGGGGGGGGAGAGGGGCCGAGAGTGGCCCTCCACTTGTAAGCCTTACTTCACCAGGAAAGGCGTCCTGACCCTACCCAGTGCCCTCAGCCCACTGTCCCTCCCTCTGTCCCCCTCTCGCCTACTGGCTCTAGTGACGCTGCCCTTATACCTCTGCCCACCAAGCCCCGGCCCACAGCGCCACCCCGCTCCTCACCGTTGAACCAGCTGGTGTGGAAGGCCACGCCCCGCACCAGCACCTGCCCCAGCTGCTGCCAGCCCTGCCCGGGGTCCGCCAGCGGCAGCCGGGCCGCGGACGCCGAGGGAACCATACCCGGCAGCCCCAGCGGCACCCCCTGCGAGGGCATGGCGGGCAGGCCGCCAGAGGCCACTGCGTACTGCCCATCCGCGCTGAGGGCTAGGGAGTGGCCGAAGGCAGGCCACGGCATGTCCGGCCTGCAGGGAGCGCGGCGGGGGCTGTTCAGGCTACGCAGGCGGCTACGAGCACACCACGTGCTGCCGTTGACCCGGTGTGTGGTCGCGCAGTTTGGCAGGGTGCGGTGGATGGCCCCGTGGCACAGCGGGGACGGGGGGCCGGTCCTGCCGCTGGCGAAAAGTGCTGGACGGGGGGTCAGGAGGGCGCTGGGGTGGACGCGGCAGCAGCTTACCCGTCGGAGAAGCTGTACGTCCCCGCGCTCGCGTCGTACATGAGAATGTACGTGCTGGCCTGCACGATACTGCCGTTGCTGATGCCGCCGCTCAGCAGTACGGCAGGTGTGCCGCCCGGAGAAGAGAACGGCAGCGCGGAGGGCCAGTACAGCTCCGGGATGAGGCTCACCTGCACAAACGCACCAGGCACAGGTGTGGCACACAGCGCGGGAGCAGCACAGATGCTGCGGATAGAAGAACCATGAAACCTCTAGATGTGTGCGTGCGGTGTGCAGTATCCTGGTGAAATGGGGTGGAGGCTGCTGCTGCAGTCGCGTAGCGGCCGTACACCACTTTGTGGGTTTACGCTCGTACACACACTTCACGGCTGCCCTGCCGGGACGCACCTCTGACGCGGTGTTCCATGACAGGGGAGATACGTTGGGATCCATCCAAAGTAGCTCCGTGTTGTGCGTGCCGTTGGGGTATCGACCCCCCAGCAGGATGAGCCGGTCACCGAGGGGCACCAAGATGGCATGTGCCAGGGGACCTGCACATACGGGCGAGTTCCGGGCAGATCGCTTGCGTGCCACATTGTCAATGTCCTTCAGCATTTCAAAAGTACCGTTTGCAAATCCCCGGCGCACCGCTGCGCTGCGCCGTGAGGGGCACCCAGGTCGTCGGGCTGGCCGCGCTGACGCGCCAAAGGTCGTCGAGCCAAGTACGCGTTGCATGTGAGTAGCCACCATATATGTAGATATACCCATCGAGGCCTGCAATTGAGCAACCCCGATAGCTGAGCGTCTACGACTGAAGCAGCTCTGCTTACCAAGCCCTCCGCACTGCGACGGTGCCCTACCTGCAACCCCTGCATATGACCTTGGCTCGGGTCTCGACTGCCCGTCAGTCAATGGTGTGCCCCAGCTCAGCTGGTCGGCACTGACTCTGCCATGCGCGGCTAGCAGCAGAGCCCAGCCCACCACACACCACAACTGGTGCATCTCCTATGCTCAGTATGACCGTAATTTACAACCCGTCATTTGCGAAGGCTGTCCCGCAAAAAAACGGTGAGGTTCCTTGTACCTGCCAACTAGGTGCAGTCCGATAAAGGCAGCATTGTATAACAATTATGGTTTGCGTAGTATAGCAGCAAACTTCACCTGTTGCCTTGCCCCATGGTTGTCATCGTCATACACCAAGGGAGGCCTCAACAGCCATCAGGAACACAGAAAGGCGGACACCTCAAGGATGAAGCTCTACCTTTCACCTGGCTCTATATGAAATGACAAGGGTATAAGGAGACATCCTAGGTAATACCACGCAACACCAGGAAACCTCGTTGCAAGTGAGGTGAACTCCCTCGGTCCCCACGCTACTCCCAAGGGCTGCGACATAGCGGACTGCCCTGGCTTGCTTGGATACCTTTTTGGAGTGCTTCTGCTGAGCCTGCACGGGCTTCAGCGGCTTTGAGACAGCTTCAATGACCCCTGACATTTGAGGACAGGGCTTCCAGGACCCAAGGCAGGATGTCCCTGCTCGTTTTGGTGGCTCATAACGGGAAGACGCTCCAGCTGGACGTTCAACCGCACACACGGTGCGGCAGGCCGCGGCAGTGGAGACTGGGGTTGTCTGGGACTCGCAACAGCCTCGTGCGTTTCCCCTTAGCTCTATCCTATAATTCCTCCCGAGACTTGTGCTGTTATATGGACTTGGAGCAATCCGTCTGCTTAGGTTTGAGACGCTTGCGCTTGCTTCTCGTCGCTGACGTGGGCGCTCAAGCATGGTTTTTGCTGCAGGGTGGACGCGGTGCAGCATGCCCTGGTATCCTTCACTGGAATCCCCGTCGCCGACCAGATTGTCATGTACCAGGGTGCTCGGCTGGACCCTGCGAAGACGCTGGGCGCGTACCGGCTGCCTGTGGTGGGTGCATCTCTTCGCCGTTGCGTCCGCGCACAGTCTGCGCAGCAGACACGCGCTCACCCTGCCCATAGCCAATTTTCACTCGTAACTGCGGCAGTAGGGCATGCGCGGAGGTGTACAGGCGGGCGGGGGCGTCGGGGCTTGCCTGGTGGAACCTGCGGGCAAGTGTGTCGCCACGCGAGCGCACCTGCGTTGCAGCTCAGAGGGTCGGCCGCGCAAGGCAGCCCCAAGCCGTGTGCCTTGCTGAAAGATGACGATGACAGGCTTGCAAGATGAAGATTCGCGCGGATGTGACCCTTTCCATTGTGATACCCACACGCCAATTGAAACAAACGTGGGCCACTGCCGGAGATGCACCCCCACTACCGAACCGCCGCGAAACCATATCGTTTATCAAACCACTTGCCTCCCCTTGCGCAGGGCCACTCCTCCTTGCAGGCGGCGGCGGATGACCAGCCTCTGTTCCTGTACTGCCGCTCCTACCTGCGGCCGGGCGCCGCCCTGCCGCCCCCGGAGGTGCTGCCGCCGCTGCAAGTGCATGGTACGGCACGGCCAGCGCTCGCTTCAGACACTGCACACCGGTCTTACCGTAGGCTCCTGCGGACATCACGCCTTGGACCTCGCCTAGCGGACGGGGCAGGGAGCACGGGACGCGTGCTGGCACGTGGTTGGCTCCTCGGCCATCGGCCAACCCATATGGGACCCCGTGTACAAACTGTGTGTCTTTCACCGCTCACCGCTGGCTGCTGCCCGCTGGGTGCTGCGCAGTGCCGCCCCTGGCGGAGGTGGCGCTGAGCCACCCGCTGCACTCCGCCCCCTCGCCGCTGGTGCGCGCGCTGCCCGACTACGAGCGCCACTTCCAGCACCACCTGGCCACCACGCGGGCGTACTGGGACGTGGCGCAGGCGCGACTGCACAGGTCGGGGAGGGGGTGAGGGGAGGGGTACGGGAGGGGTAAGGATGGGGCTGAGGTGGCAGCACGGGGGTGGGTTCCACTCGGACGTGGCGCAGGGGCACCTGCACAGGTAGGGCCCACAAGAGGGCTGGGGGTGGGGCGAAGTAGCCGCACCTCCAGGTCGTGGCAGGCGCGGTGCCGCCATGAGGAGGGGGGCGTGGCTAGACGCGTGGATAGAGGTGGGGGCAGGGAACGGGGGGAGGGAGAAGGGAGGGAGGATACACGGAGAGGGCCATTGGAACATACTGGGCAATGCCGGGGACGTGCCTGGAAAGGTCGGATCGGGGTAGGATGCAGGGGGTGGGCCACTAGGCGGGTGTGTTGGGGTGTGGCTGGGTGCACAGGTGGGGACACCGGTGGGAACGACGAGTAGGGGACGTTGGACAATGGGCTACAAGGCCCGACTGGGGCGTGGCACAGGAGCACTTGCGGAGACGGCTGTATGGGCAGGGGCAGTGGGCATGAATTCGGCTACTAAGTCCTTTCTTGGACGTGGCCGCGCACGGTTGCAGGGGTTGGATCTGCAGCAGGGGCCAAAGCGGCGGTGTGCATTGTGGCGTTAGGGGCATTCGGCGCGGCCGTTGAGACAACGGATCTTGGGTCATGATGGCAACGGCACGCGGCAGGAGTGGCCACCAGTGTTGATGTGCCTCCTCCTGCTAGCACATGGTCTTGGCGCTGCTACTACACGGGGCACGACCGCCGCGGGGCCCTTCCTCCGCCCCCGCCTGGGACACGCAGGGCATGGGCGGGCGGCCGCCAACTCGCGTGCCTAGCGCCAGCCTGTGCCTGACCCGCTCTGCGCCAGTCCTGTAGACGTTGGCAACTGCCGCCGGAGCAGGAAATGCAGGCCTTGCCGGGCAGGTGCCCGCCAAGTACCATGTCAACCCCGGTGGCTCACCCCTGCCTCCGCGCCGCCCCCATGTGCAGGTGCCGGCAGCTGCTGTCGGAGCAGGAGGTGCAGGCGCGGGCCGCGGACGCCGCCCGCGCCAACGTGGAGGCGCACTACCACCACATCCTCACCTCCTACCACACATTCCTGGACAAGTGGGTACTGCTGGTGGTGGCGGTGACGGTGACGGGTGCACACGCCATGCTGCGCGGGCAGCCTACGATCACCCACTGGGGACATAGGAGAGCAAGGGGCAAGCAAGGCCCGTGCGTTCCGTACGCCGCGGTAGGGCTATGCTTGTGGCTTGTGGCACCGGAAAGCAGTGGTGTGGTGCAGTCTAGCCTCAACCCGACCGCAACCGCTCCAGGACCCCTTGCACGTATCCGCCCACCAGCTCCCGCCTCACGCACCTCCCCATGCCGCAGGTACACCGCCCAGCACGCTGCCCACGCGCTGCTGCTGTCCACTTTCCCGCACGACCTGGCGGCGCTGGAGGCCATATCGCTGCACCCGGCGCTGCAGACGTGGGTGGCACCGGGCTTGTGCGGCATACAAATACTGACCTGCGCACGTGCCTGGGGCCGTTGAGCTGCAGCTGGTTGTTTAGGTCCAGCCATGGGCCCCCGACTAGAGCCGACAAAATTGCAATGCAACAGGGACCAAGCGAGCGTTTACGTTCATGCGACTGTGATTGCCTGGCGAACATATTGCATTCGTACACATATATTGCATGCAGCGCCACACCCCGCGCGCTAAGTGACAAACACTTACGACGCTCAACGTAAGCGCTGTGGAGCTGTAACACCAAGCGCACGCGCCCTGCCCCCCCCCACAGCCCCACTGCCCGCACGCTGGGCGACCTGTACCCCCTGTCGCGGCTGCGCGAGTGGCACGAGACGTGCGGCCGCAGCCATGCGTCGTTCGGGGCCAAGGTGGCGGAGCTGGGGGCGCTGTTCCAGGGGCTGCGGAGGGACGTGGAGGCGCTATTCATGCAGGTGGGGCAGGGGGGCTTGAGTGAAGGGGCGGGAAGGTGAGGCGGAATCGATTGCTTGGAGCAGCTGGATGCGTCCAAACATGGCAAGGCGGAGCGCAGGAGGAAACGTATAAGCGGTCTTGATGCAAGCTGAAGGGCGAACTTACGGGGTACCGTAAGACACGGTGGGTAGTGGTGGGGTGGACGTCGAGGCGCTGTGTATTCGGGTGGGCGTGTGGTTGGAAGTTGGAAGTGTGCTCGGAAGGCTCCTTCACCCTTGGCCCTGCTGCCTGCCAGCTCCCGCCCGCCCGCCGTCCAACAGGAGTGCGTTAACACCAAGGCGCCTGTTTGTGCGTGCCCTCCACAGGCCCCTTCCGTGGACCTTGACGCGCTGGGGCGGCAGCTGGCGGAGAGCGAGGCGCTGCTGGACGAGCACAGCAGTATGGTGCAGGTGGGGGGAGGCAGCAAGCCGGTCGCACTGGAGTAGGCTATGCCGAGCTGCGTTGGTATGCAACGGGGGAGGGGGGCCATACCGGTATCAGCAGCACAATGCACAGTGCAGACAGTAGGTAACGGAACGCGGAACAACTAGCGGAGCGCGAGCGAATTACAAGGCTAGGAGTACAGCAGCATGGTGCAGGTGGTGTGCACACAGGTCGCTTGCTGTTCGACGTCTTTCTGATACTGTCCCTCTGATACCGTCCCTCGCGCTTCCATCACAAGTACATATCCGCCACACTGACTGCATGTCACTCCTCTTGCACGTGTGCAGGTCCTCTCCAAGGACCTGCGTACTGTCCGCTCGCTGGTGGAGGACGTTGTGCGGCAGCTGGGGGCGCAGGGCGGGCAGGGAACGCCGGGACCGGGGGGCTCAGGGGCAGGCGGAGGAGCAGGGGGGCCAGCCGGGGCGGCGGGCGGCGGGCTGCGGCACGGCGCACTGCACGACGCGGCGGCGGCCATGGAGGCCATCCACGAGACGTGAGTTGCACTTGGGCAGGGGGAAACGGAGCCAGCAGCTTGGGTTGCAGGGGAAGGTGCCTTGGGCTACGGAAGGCAGGATATGTGGGGGCGGAGGGAGAGGTGACGTACAGGCTGGCCATGCATCGCGCGCTTGCCACCTCCCGGCTCACCAAGCGACCAAGGTGGTCAGCCGGCCCAACCTCCACGTGCCACGCTGCAGGGATCAGCCCTCACACCACGTGCAGGCCCATACCACGTGTGAGCCGGGCCCATTGCACTTCCCCTGCAGGCACCGCACCCGGGTGCTGCCCCGCCTTGCCCAGCTGGACGGCCAGCTGTCCTCCTTCGCCTCCGCCGCCGAGGCGTCCAAGGTGGCCATGACGCGGGACGTGGTGACGCAGCTGCAGCGCATCAGCGGCCAGCAGAGCCGCATCCGCGACATGAAGAACAAGCTGGCGGCCTTCCACGAGGTGCTGGGCAGGCAGGACAGCGCCTTCGCGGAGCTCAAGGTGGTGCACAGGTGGGCGCGGGTGGGGGCGTGTGTATTACCGGGGTGTGTATTGAGGCTGTAGTGGCGAGGCACTGGGCGATGTGCAGGTTGGGCAGTGCGTTCGGCGGCTGTCAGTGGTTGGCGGGTGGGGCCAGCGCCGCTTGGGTACCAGCCCATGTATCCACCCAGCCGGTCCGCCTCCTCCATCACCCGCCCTCCCACCCCAGGCTGCCCTCCGCCTACCGCGCGCTGCTGGCCGAGGCTGTGCGGCGCGCGGCGTGGCACGAGCTGTACTGCGGCCAGGCTGCGCGGCTGGGGGAGCACATGGTGCGATTCAGGGACAAGGAGGCGGCGCGGCGCAGCGCATTCGCGGCGCAGGTGGGCAGCGGCTGCCGGGCTGGTGCTGAAGGCCTCCGACCACACGGCGGGGACAGCAAATTGATTGAAGCTGTTGAAGTTGTCGTAACCCTTTGCGTTGTGACTTCTGGCAATGGCATACGTGCCCGCAACCTTGTCTATGCCAGTGATGCAAGGCGGCCAAACACGTAAAATACTTCAGCTCCCGCTCACCCGCCGCCGCTACCCCCTGCCCCCAGGTCCACCGCTACCTGCCCGACGAGCTGCTGTCCCGCGCCGGCCTGGCCTCGGAGCCGCCCCACTGCCAGGTGTCCGTACCACCGCCCGCCGTACCGCCCATCCCCGTCGCCGTACAGGAGCTGCAGCGCCTGTCGTACCTGGACGAGCGAATGGCCGCCAGCAGCAGTCTAGCGGCATCCACGTCCAGAGCCGGTAGCGCCATGCGCGCCTCAGCCTCCCCCGCCCTGGCATCAGCCGGCATGGGTGGGACGTCGTCGTCGTCCGCCCTTGGGGGGCACCACGGCTCGCCCCCTGTGGCCCACCACCCGCACCAGCAGCAAGCCCGGCCGCACCAGGCGCACGACCCCGGGGGGCACGGCACAGGTGCTGGCATGC